>JARFJB010000002.1:6077500-6090694 GCA_036346205.1 Vesta saturnalis
TCGAGTTAGTGATACCAAATGATAACTTTACAAACAGGCTTTGGCGGTTTAAACTACGGTTTCAATTATGCGCTTTAATCAAATATATGAGGATTTAATTACAACTTTATCTTCATATATTTGTTTGGATATAATTTTCAGTATTGCCACAAAGCATAGTATACATGATACAGTATATAACATTTCTAGCAATGTAAAAAGGATTTTACTGACGGATAGAAGGATAACTGGCGAGCCGAAGCAGAGCCAATTACCTTTTGGAGGCAGTATAACCCCTTTACCTTGCGTGTACTGTTATATATTTTATTTGTTACTCATTTGTAAAAAAATGCAAATAAACTAATTAGATGCAAATAGTGTGATTACAAAAAAATTCTCAATAATTTGTCGTAAGCTTTGGAAACATCGTGACTACGTATATTATTTATTTCAGTTTTTTGTTGTTGTGGTGAAAATGAATGTGTCGGAAGCAATTATTAAGGAAGCCACCAGTGTAGCATCAAATTTATTGCCAGAAAAATCATCCCCAAGGTACGAGCGTGAATATAGCGATTTCAAAAATTGGTAGAAGTAAAATATCGTGATTGGGGTCACAAAAGATGTTCTGTCACCTTACGTGAATCAACTGTCTGTTAGATTCAGACCTAATTCATTATGGGAAAATGGTCTATGCTCAAAAGTTGCTTAGAAATCAATGAAAATGTTCCAATTCGCAGGTTTATTTTTTTTAAATAATGAAAAAATGTGACGTTTGTTGACATGTGTAGGTTTCAAAAGGTCATTGCGTTTCTCAAACGAAAGAATAAGCGTTATACTCCCAAAAAAGCCAAGGTTTTAACTAAAGAAGAGGTTGAACGATTTCTGTTGGAAGCTCGTAATGACCATTGGTTGCTTGCGAAATTTATAACAGTATTCCGTATCTTTGAGTATTGATGTGACGAGCTCCTCTCCCTGACTATGAATGACGTAGAAGATATGGGCAAATACGTTATCGTGACATTGCGTCCAACAAAGAATTTAACAACAAGATTTACCATAACCGATGATGGCTGCAGCTTCGAACCCTGAATATTGTACACAAAATATGTAAATCTCCGACCTCCTAGATCAGATAACCTACAAGTTTTTTTAACATACCGAAATGGAAAGTGCATTTCTCTCAATGCTGGTCAGCACACTGTTAGCGCTGCCCCAAAGCAAATTTCGAAATATTTAGGTTTAAAAGAACCAGAGTTATATACCGGTCATTCTTTTCGACGAACTGGGGCAACTATGGTTGTGGATACGGGTGTAGATATCTTAACACTAAAGCGAGCAGGAGGATGGAAATCCAGCGAAATTGCTACGAGCTACATTCATGATTCAATTAATAAGAAAATCGAAATGTCTAGAAAATTATTTCCCAGCAGTGAGTCTACAAAAGCTACGCCGTTCTCAGTTTCAGTCTCTGCACCACCCTCAGCATCAGCAGATGGTTCAAGTTCAACTATTGCATCGTCCAAAGTGTGTATTACCGAGAATAACAATTGTACGATGATTTTTAACATTTATGATGCAAATATAACACAATTTTCGCATGTAAATAATGCTACTAATTTGGAAAACTGACAGTTAACTTGTAAAGATTTTACAAGTTAGTAACTTGTCAAAATTAACTTTCTTGATTAATACAGTCTTTTGGTAAATTGATGTTTACAAATGAGTAACAAATAATAGTATATTACATACCGAGGCGGAAAGCGTTCCATTCCTGTCGAGAGAAGTATAGTTCTCGAGACAGGGGAATGGTACTTTTGTCGAGGTTTGTATACGATTTTATTCACAATTAAAGAACAAGCAACATTATACAGTTCAAATCAAAAAATGTTGGAACACATCTATCACGGCTTCTCGTTTAATATTGAAAGTCGTGACAATACGACTTTTAATTTTTATTTTAATGAGAAGCTATAAATGTTATGGTTACTAGTTTTCTATTGGTTTTGTCGTTACTTGTTATCAGTAATTCACTTATTAAATATGCTTATTAAAGAAAACGTGGTGTTTGTTTCCACCTATTGCTTGCGTTCACTCACCATCTACGCACGTGAGAAAAGATGGTTGCACACTCTTGACTCTTTATTAAAATTGGGAAGTTGTCAATTTGACATTGATAGTTTAAATCGATAGTATCTCCCCACAGGTTCTAAAGTGGTCCATTACTGACCGCTTTATCTCATTACTGTCTCTTTTTTTTGTTACTACTGACCGCTTAAAGTAAACCCGTAGAATCATTCACTTTTCAACCTTTAAAGGGTTAGAAAAGCGGTATTTTACAAACTAATTGTGAATAATAGTATATTATTTTATATGGATCTAAAGTGACACTTTTTGTGGCGAATCTGTAGGATTGACGAACGAACGTAGTGAGTCCGACAAATACAGATGAGCCACAAAAAGTCACTTTGCTCCGCATAAAATATACTATTTTTTCTTCAGACGTTTTTTACACTTAAATGTGAAATAAGGAAAAATAATTAGGTTGTGAAAATGAGGAATATTTAGATTTACTTAGCGTGCTCTGACAAGCAGCAGTAGACGTTGCTAGGTTTCATTGAAAATAACGCATTGAACAAGTTGAAAATTGTGAAGATTCTCCGTGTTATTGTAAGTATTTTATTAAACTTTTTGTTCCTATTTGTGTAAATTAAAATATTACATTGTTAGGAGTATGATGGATTTGGAGAACTACACGCCGTCAGAAATTACTGAAGCGGCTAATACAGCAATAAATGATCTATTACCTACAAGATCTATGAACGCGCTTTTCAGCAATTTATAAAATGGTGCGATGAAAAAAATATTAAAAGCTACTCTGAAACCGTAATATTAGCTTATTTTGCCGAATTAGCAACAAAAATGAAAATGAAAAGCTCGGCAATGAGGTCCCAATATTCCATGATAAAATCATTATTGAGCATTGCGATGAATTGGTGAAGATGAAAGTAGACGACATTGAGAACCTGAAAACTCTGCTACATATTAAAATTCCAGATACAAAACAAAAAAAAAATTAAATCATTTACAGTTGTAGGGGAACCTTTCCTAAATTTATATAACAAATATGTTGCTTTGCGCCCACGAGATATGAATGATCACCGATTTTTTTTGAAATATGGAAATGGAAAATGCTCAAGAGCGGTGATGGGAATCCATAAAATAAGTAGTGTTTCTAGGGAGGTACCTTTTTTCTTAAAATTAGCGAACTATACAGAATACACAGGGCATTGTCTAGGAAGAACCTCAGCTATACTGTTGGTGGACGGCGGCGCAGATTTAATGTGCTTGAAGCGCCATGGTGGCTGGAAATCCAGCACTGTAGCTGAGCGTTATATTGAAGACTCTCTAGCAACAAAAAAAGAGGCAGCCTTGAAAATTTTTGCAGTTACTGCAAGCGCTACGAGTGCAGAAGTTCATGTAGAAGAGGAAGAATTAAAGACTATTTCCTTAGAACGCAGCGAGACCTCCACTGTTACCTCTGGCGGATTTTATTTTGGAGAAAATGTTAGTTTTAATCATTGTACTTTTAATCTTTATAACTTTCGCCAGTTATATTCTTCTGTCCACCAGCAAAACCTTTTTTACGTTGCTGGTAATGTTACGTACTATTACAGATGATATTTGATTTTACAATTTAAAATACCCAATTCATACATTATCATGTTGCATTAAATAACTGGATAACACGAGCTTAGTGGCTCAAATGCCGTAGCGGGAAATCTTTTAATGTATGCTGTGTATGTATTAAAATCTTCCATTTAAACATACACTCTTCAAAAATTAATATTCATTATTATTATGATTAATTGTATATATTTTTTTTCGTCTTCTTCTATCCTTTCTTTTTTGGAAAGGTTTGTTTGAACCTATTCCTTTACATCGTGTAACATGTGGTTCTGTAGTTCCTATATATCTTATCCTTTATATTTGAATCAGATTACAGCAAATAATGTTGAAGTAACCAGTTGCTGTTATCAAAGTTACCTGTTCATGGATGTTTGATGTATTTGAAAACACAACCGATGATTATGGTTTACCTGTAGATTTACATAGAAGGTAATGTGAATAGTGTAGGGGTAGTTTTAGCATTGTGTGTCAATGATTTATAACGAAATATCGATCACTGTATGGGAAAGGTGATTTTCATGACTACCAATACGCAACAGGGTCGTATTTTTTTTAATAACACGAATATCTTAGCTAGTGGTAGTGATGTCTGCAGAAATGTTTGCATCTGCTGTGAATCTGTTCGCATTTATAAATTGTAGAACACATTATTCTCGATCAAGATTACATTTGTGGCGTTTTATACACCCACGGATCTCTTCACTCCCGTTCATTTACATTATTAATATAAACCATTATTTGAATTATAGAAGACAAATGTTTACTTCTTCCGCTGTAACCCGATTGTGTCCCAGAAGCACAATATGGAGTTAATGTTCCAATAAATATTGATATTCTATATTATAAGTGTTTTGTAACTATGGTTTCCTATTAGTGGAGTTGTTCGGCCTATTTCCACAGTTTATGCTTTTTGAGCGCGACGTTTCGGAAGCGAGCTCTGCTTCCGTCATCAGGCTTAGTCCTGAGAAGGACTGTTTTCGCACTTGAGTCGAATTCATATGTTATATATAATTTTTTCCCAAGCACTTGACTACTCTCAGATTCGAACTTGGTACCTTTCACTTACTAGTCTGACACTTTTACCACTGAGCCACTGAGTAATCCAATATATATTTTTTAGAACTTTAAATTATTATAATTGCATTATATAGTAAACGGGAAATCATAGAAAATTTTATTTCACTCATGGAACTGTTTACGTCAAATAAATTGTAATTTATAGTAAGTGGTTTCTGTATGAAACAGACTTTATTAGAATCTGCACAATAATGCATGCGTTGCGTCCTGACTTAATTAAATGCAGCCTGTCCAAGATTTCAACAAATGATCTAAAATGTGTGAGTACAATTATGTTTTTGTTCAAAATAAAATTATAATGTTGATAATTACACCGGTTCATTTACTTTACATATATTTATAACATGTTGTCGCACAAATCAATAAAAACAAAAATACAGGAAATCAAAAGAATAATCAATACAATAATGGGTTATGATAATAAAATTTCACTCACATGTGTTACTGCATTTTCCAAAGAATGTTTTCATTAGGCTTGTTCCATATTAAAATATTGGACGTAGACTTCTTCCCATGTATCGATGATACTGCTTTGCTGTTCACAATGGTGCTGCTTAATTTTCCATAATTCATCCAAATCCAATTTACTGCTGAACAACTCTTCCTCGTGGTAAATATGATGTAACGTAATATTGCTCATATATTTTTAGATAAGCACTTTATTTTAAATTGTATGTTTAAATGTTGGATTAGATATTTACTAAATTTTTCGGATTTAAATTTATATTTTATTTTCATATAAAATTTTAATTACTTGCACCTTTATTTTACATGCCGTTATGGAATTTAGTTTATTTAATACTCTGCATCACTTTCAAGAAAAATAAACATCAAATCCAAAATATTGAATTAACTAAAAACATATCATATTGAACACATTAAATTGAAACAAATAATATATCGACACTTATAATCGGTAAC
Organism: Vesta saturnalis; assembly: GCA_036346205.1. Taxonomy (NCBI): domain Eukaryota; kingdom Metazoa; phylum Arthropoda; class Insecta; order Coleoptera; family Lampyridae; genus Vesta; species Vesta saturnalis. The sequence continues at coordinate 6,083,165 of JARFJB010000002.1, forward strand.
CTAATTTTTAAATTTTGTTATAGGTTAAAACAATTGTTTCTGAGATCTCGACTCTACGTTGATCGCATTTCAAAACCGATAATGTAAACGAAACTTGTAACTTACATGTTAACACCAACATTATTAACACTATGACTTGTTAGGCACAAAAATTTTCAAAAGCAAGAGGCAAGACAGTGAGAAATCGGGAGCAATTCCTTTTATACATTTCTCTTGGATACCAAATTTTCAACTTTTTTTCTACATTACACACAAAAGATCCAAGCATCTGGTTGGTCTAAACAAAATTGTTAAATTAACAAATACAAATTAAGCTATAACTTTTTAAAACAAGTCGGATTTACTTTTTGAATACAGATTTGGAATCAGGGCAACTTTCCGCATAAAAAGACACCTCACAAGCCCTGTTTAGCTTCGAAGCTTTGCATTTTGACAACTCAAAATCTAAATTTACTTATATCTAACAGAATCTATATTTTACACCTAAACTAATTACATATTCGGAATCTACATAAAAAACTATATCAGAATACATTTATTTCAAACCATTTAACTTAATTTTAACAGAAATTCCATTTTCATATTTAAATTTTTGGTAGTTAACCCAACTTTTCTAATTTTATGTTCATATTACATGTATATTGTAAAATTCTTTATGAAATTGAGGGAAACCTATTATTATGTGCTTTTATAATTTATTCTAAATTTAACTTATCCTAAAAAAACTATAAATTTGCAAAATTCTTAAATATAGTACTTAACCTAACTTAGTATAATTTTACTTGTAACTTGCGTTTAAAACGTCTAAATTACTTGAAATGTTAATTTATTATGTTCTTATAACTGTCTCTAACACAAATACTGTTTATTTTTACTCCATAGTCCATAATTTTGTCATATCAGAATTCCATATTGTTAACACATTTATGTAAATTTTCTACACAAAATGTAATTTTATATTAAATATCACATTGTAGAAATGTTGTTCATGTTCTTATCAATGTTTTTAAATCACTACCACTTCTTCTGCACTTTTTATACACTTTGTCTGTGAAATACGAGTATACAGTGTTCGTACCATAACCCTTTTTTTATAGTTTATATAGTTCATGCATTGTACCTATATCTATACATGTTCTACATACTAGAATTATCCTACTTGATGTGATTAATATCTGTAAAGTGTTTAAAATGCTTAAATAAATTGATTAAACTGTAAAATTACTGAAATTGTTCACCGAAACTAATCGTACCCACAAATATCAATCGTTCTGACCTTTCTCACATGCTACTGGTATAGCTAATGGCTTTTATGAATAAAACAACCTTGTACAAACCCCAGAAAGCCTGTTTTTGTTATATCAAAACCATATTTTCCCTTCTCGTATACTAATTTTCTTATTAAAACGAACTGTATACATTCTCAAATCTATTTAAATTTGCACATTATAAAGAATATAAGCTCGATGACTCTAGCCCCTGTATTATGCTTATTTCTAACCATCTCAATATATTAAACTTTTTCGCAGAAGTTTATTGCGCGTGTTGCGCCGTAACTTCTTGCGCAGGTGTATTGCGCTTAAGCTCTTCGCGCATTATTGGAATCCATATGGGTTTCATTTCTACACTAGCTTGGTAGCTTGATATGTTTATACTTATCTTGTTTTATACTCAAGTAATTATTTAGGCGCGCGCGTTCGTGGAACCTTCCATTTAATGAATCTGCAAAGAAAGAAAAAAATATTAGATTTCTTGCCAATCTAGGCATTTAAAGTAACTAACCTGTATTTTTTACAGCATTAATATTATTAATAGTAAATATCTGCTTTGGAACAACACACGATCTTCCAACCTACAAAGTGGAAAAGAAATAAAATCCATATCTTTATTTTATAAACCATATACATATTTCTGCCATTTGGAAAAATAGAATAATATTTATATTCACCTTCGGGTACAACTCGCTCATTTTACAATACGAAAAATCAAAGAATGAGAAAAAATCCACTCAACCCTTAATTTAATCCACCTTTAATTCTGCAAAGGCCGCATTAGTATCTAATGTGTATAAGAAACGTAGGTATGCTGGCTGTCTTCTAATATCTAATTTGCTCCTTTTATCCTTGACCAACCCCACCACTCTTAAAAACAATGAATTATAATGAATTATAATGAATTATTACGCGTACTATATCGTACTGTCTCTGTTACCTGTCGGTCCCAACCGCATTTTACTTTCCTCCAATGTAGCAGCGTAGAGTAGGGCAAAATTAAAAGTTAAATACTTTAATTTGATTGTAAATAATACTTCACGGGAATATGGGGAATGGTAGGAATAGGGGTGTATGCGAGGGAAGGAGGATTGGTAGACCGTTTCCGAGCAGATATTTGCAGTGCGTGCTTTTAAAGCCGTTTACAGTCAGACTTGCAGGGGCCGTCAATAAAATCGTGTACACCATTTTTTGGCTATATTGAAGGGGTCTGAACAGTCAGTGTCAAAAAGTCAACATGCCAAAACTGACGAAAACAATAAAATTACTATCTCTATTGGATTACTATTTTTTTTTAAATATCGTCAAAATTGAATAATACTTTATTACAAGATACAAAAAATACAAAAATCATGTTGCTAGCTGCTCGTGGTGTACGTGATTTTATTGACGGCCACTGTACGTGTTTTAAAGCAACTTATCTTGTATTGTGTGACTGATGTTCCCAAGTAAACCACGAATAATGATTTAATTTTTTCTACCTAATTTGACATCGTTCCGTAAAAATTGCATTTTAAACTTATTATCTTAACTCATTAACCATCCAAGACTATTATTTAGAAAACAAAACTATTGGTTTGAAAAAAAATGGTGTTATTATTTCACACCTCCACTTTACTCGTTGATGACACAGAACGCATCTTAGTTGTTTTTCGAGTTTGTCTGGAAAATGACCTAATCCATGTTGTCCAATTCTCACAAGTACTTGTCCAGGTGGTCTACTTTTAGAAGAATGATGTTTCTGATAGCAAGTGATATAATGCCTAGTAACTTCTCGATGATAGTCCAGCAGGGCAATTTTTTTTCCAGATGCTAATTCATAAAGTCTCCAAGAGTTAACCATTGCCATATTTAACATATTGGTGAAAAAACCCACCACCACTTTTTACCACGTATGGAATAGTTATTCACAGCTTGGTCATGCAAATCAACACCTCCCATTGAACTATTTTACTATCTTTGGAGTGGTGAAATTCAAAATATCCTCTTTGTTTCTTGTCAAATGTTTCATATCAGTCAATGGAGAGTTTGTGGTCCGATCTGATCGTATTGTAGCCGTAGCCCGATAACCTTGCTCTTTTAGTAATTGTAGCAAATCACAGCTACTAAGGAAGTTGTCAAAATAAATAGTATGGTCGGATGGAGTAGTAACTGGCTTCAAGAGACTCAGAACTACTTTCGACCGTAATGGAAGTTTTGCCTTTGTTAACGTATTGTCAGCTCCACAATAGGTGTCGAATACTTAGCAATATGCATTAGAACTACACAACATCCAATTTTTATACCCAAATCTTATCGGTTTGTCTCTGATAAACTGTATGGCTGAGTGCCTATCAAAAAACTTCACCATCGATTCATCAACACAAAGTTTTTGATGGAATTCGGTCGTCGCCATCTAAATTTGAATTATCAGCGAGGTGAATGTACTTTTTCATATTCAGGAACCTGTTTCGAGACATAGCGTTAATAACAATAGGTACTGCTAAATCTTCGTCTAAGCTCTAATGGTTTTGTTCACTTGCCAACGTATGGTAACCCGTTAAAAACAAAATCGCAATGAAGAGTCTTATGTCGGCATTTGAAACAAAAAACATAAGATGATTTTTCTGTGATGAGTAGAGGTTTGTTTGCTGCACAATTAGATCGATTAGTATTTTGTCAAAAATTTTTTCGAAAATTTCAACAGCGGTCAAATTTTATAACTGATGTTTAACAATGTCAAAACGGTCGTTAGAAGCAAGGGTTGCAGTCATGTTTATGTCTACAAATTCAGATGTCCAGTTGGGATATTTTTTATTGGATACCTTTTGATTTTTTTATTTTTCATATTTTTCAATCTCTTTGATAACGGCATATATGAGTCTTCATCTCTAGATTCGTCACCAGATGCATCATGTAATTCAATTTGCCCAGCTACATAATCAGATAATGGCATATCATCCTCCATTAGTTCATCGTTCAGATCTTCGCCTGTTTGAGGGAATGATCACAATATCCACATCACTTTCATTTTTAGAAGAAGCAATGTCGGCTAACGCCATTTGGAAACTGTGATAAAGTTACCATAAAACTCTCGTAGGTATTCATCCATTGTACTAATCTGCAAAAGATAAATATGCTGGATTCTCCCATGGAGTACACCTAACATATCTATTGTTGTTTATATTCTTTACATTAGTATGGCAATACAAATCACAAATGTGCTTAGAAATGTATAAATTAACGTAACTAACGATATTATATTACCGCCTTCGACAGACTTCGAGCTGTATACATTTTTTTATTTAGCTGATTATCAACATGTGCCCACTTCAGCACTTTTACTTCTTCAAATGGCTGACAATATTGGAAGTTGACCAAAGTGTAAAAGCTCAATAGAAAACTGTACGTACAACTTTCACCAATTTAGTTTCAAAATTATTTACTAGATGTCTCCACGCGGTTGTTTAGAGTAAAGTCACTAGATAGAAAAAGTACCGCAATTGGCATCCATTTTGTGGCCAAAATTGGGCGCCAACTTCAAACAGAAGTGAACAAGGATTGTTCAACTTCTATGAAATTTTATTATGAAAACGAACAAATTGTCACCTAATTGAAACAAACACCATGTATTGGTTTAAATTATTTATTAAATGGCACTTTTCATTGAAAATGTCGGACTACTTTTGGAGGACCCTTTAATTGTATTTTTTTTGCATTCTCTCCTCTAACAGTGAAAAATCGCCTACATTTAACGAATATTTTTGTACAGTTATAAATAATATTATGACATTGTGGAATGATATTTAGCAAAGCAGAGTTGTCTTGATATAATTTATCTAAGAACACATGTCTGTCTATAGCATTATCTAAAAGATTTTTCTCATGAATGCTTCAATTTTCTCTTTCCATCAATTCTTTTCGTTTCAAATGCTTCTTAGAAAAAAAAATGCAAGTAACATAATAGTACAACGTGATCAATCTCAAGTGTACTGTAGTGGTATGACAAAAATCCCTAGTTGTTAATATTGTTGTTTTGCAGTTGGTTGCTTTGGATTTTTAGTGTGGTTTTAGTCGTTTTAGTTTATGTCAGTTTATGTCATATTATACCTTCGTTTTTCACTTTTGCATTTTCTTGGTGCCGAAATGTTACAAAATGTATTTGCGAATATACAACGTAGGGTGAACTTATGTTTACAATTTAATGGCGGTCATTTTGAACATATGCTGTAAAGCAAAGTGTGATAACTAATGTGTACCTGAGGAGTTAAAAAAAAATTTGTAAAAGACATTGTCATTCCATAAACATGTACTGTAAATTTTATTTAATTATAATGAAATTATAACATTTAAATACTTAAGATTCATTATTTTGTAATTATTTAATCCAATCATTAAATAATATTTTATTTATTTATAGGGATGCAGTCTAATCAAATACAAAATAGTCATTATTTAAATTAAGAGAATATTTTATAATATGTATAAGTTAATGACCTTCATACAGATTTGAAACTGATCGTAGTTTTTACTCGAACCATGCTCTAGAGTAGCTAGAGCAACACAGCTTCTTACCAACCTATCAGTGGTACCATCTTAAATATTTTGATCACGTGGTATACACTTGAGATTGATCACTCCGTACTTTTATAGTATTCATTTGTAAAATAAAGTATTGTGAAAACTTACGTCGCATATTCTAGAGTTATCATTTATATCTTGTGTCCCTATTAGATGCATCCAGATACTGCATCGTTCCGCGTCTTTTCATGTCAAAAATAAAAAACATTAATATCCAAATTCAATAATTACCTGTAGGGAAGCGAAATAACCTTTCGCGTCCGCGACAATTACAACTTGGCATCTTTACTGTTTTCCAGCACAATTCCCAACTTCCAAAGCTTTCCACGTGCACACGTTCGCGACTAACAGAAAGACTAATAAAATAACCAAAACCAGTCAGTTCAGTTTGACAGCTTGATGTTCGGTCGTTTGACGCGTTTCAAATGCACGTCATATTCTCTGTCAGGCAGCCATGTTATGGCCAGAAAATGTAGTTCTCTCTCTAGCACATTGGAACATGCATTTGCGGTACTTTATTCTATCTAGTGACTTTAGTTTAGAGGCGTGTATTTTAAAAAGTACAATGGACGTTAATGGGATAAACGGTTGCAATAAATTAAAAAAAAGGTCTTCATACCATCCGGAAAGTTAGACACGCTTTTACACTCTACACATATACCACAATTACAGTTTACCGGAAAATTCATCACTTCCCCAAACCTTTTGCGCCGAACGTCGTTTGGACTACAGGAAAAACGGTGACCTTTTTCGCTTGGAATACGAAGAGCTGGTTACCCTTATTTTCAATAGTTTTTTTAGGTGCATAGATTTTTCCACTCCGATTAATGGTTTAAGCAGACATAAAAAACGTGACTAAATTACAGAAACTTGCTTTAATTTTTAATTAATCGGGTATCTTAGTTGAGTCTACAATGGTAGAGTAAAATTTAGTGTTCTTACTTTTGATTACCTTTATTGATTGGTAAATACGTATAATTAAATATTTATGTCAAAATTGAAATTAGGAATAAATAATTTTTTTTACAAAATACTTTGGTAAATAGTCAAGATGAGCACTATGGAAGTAATTATTTATTTCTGCTGTAGAAGCGATGTAATACGGAAATAAAATTGAAAATTTGATATTTTTTGGGCAGAGTTGTAGGTATAATTTGATTTTTCGATGAAGTACGCGAAAATATCAAACAATTTTAAATCGGTCTTTCCTGCTAAATATGACTTTCTTATGTTGGTGTCGTATTGCACCAGCAAAGTACATAAAGTAAATAAGAACCGGATACTTACGTATACATTACGATGCCAGTACTCTTTACATGATGAGGTAAATCAGTCGAAGTACGGCATTTTTTAATTTATTCATATCCAGACTTATGTGAAACGTACAAAGTATGGTCGTATTTCTTCCCTATTCACTTTAAAAATCTTTAGTGTAATTACACACAATGGAGGGCAACAACGCATAGTAATCGGTAGTTTCTGATTATATCGGACGCGTATCTGACAAATACGTTTTAACTATTTCATAGTATCAGTGTTTTTAATTTTGTTAATTATTAAAACTTCACACAATAAACTTTTATAAAGGAAAAGTTGAGTTACTCTTTAAAAAGGTAAAGTGACTAGTTCTCCAGATATTCAGAAAAAGTATATTGGGATTCACATACAGTGCCTTTAAGAACTTATTTGTCACCTAATG
>JARFJB010000002.1:6090699-6139102 GCA_036346205.1 Vesta saturnalis
GATTTAAATGAAATTATCCTCATTCCCACGTTTGTCACATTACTATCTTAAAGAGTTAACTGTACGTTTGCGAGCAGACATAGAAAGATGCAGTTTTTCAACCCGGTATACTTTTTCGTGAAACGAAAGATGTCACAAATGGAATTGTTATGTCATAGTCCTATTAGTATTTGAGATACAGGGCGAAATTCAAAATGTGCACATTTTAAGCACCCCTTATAACTGCTTTGCCTTGTAATTTATTGAAAAGTGAAAAGTGCGTTTTATCTCTTATCCGGGCAACTGGGGTCCAACGGACCCACGTGGTGTTACAAATGGGCGTATCTCGATTATTATTTAATTTTTGACAAAATGCCGGTATGGTTTCCATGGAAATAGTATTAATTAAGTTTTCCTTTTGTCAAAAGTAGGAAACTTGATCTACTTTTCAATAAATAATTATCGTTATATAAAACTTACGTAACCGGGCAATGTGAGTGCAATGGACCCTCGCGTGGTGGTTACAATTGATGCATCTCATGTATATAATATTTTCATAATTGATTACATATTTATCAGAATAATTAGCGGATTTGAGAGTTACTTTGTTTTCAAGGCTAATTGTTATGAAAAAGGCAATTAGTATGGAATTTTTGCAGAGTAATCTAAGTCATTTGGCAGTTAGATAATGTTCAAGTTTGTCTTTTAGTCATTACCTACTTATGGATTATGAGTAATTTGCTATTAGTGGTGAATTTTTTGAATATCTATTTGTAATTGTATTTTATTCAAGAATTTGGATTTTATTTTCAAAGAATGTAAGTAGTATGGAATGTTGGTTATTGGCAAAGATAAAAGTTTTAGTTGAATAGTAATTACCTTGGAATTCATTTACTACCCTCCCTTGCTTTATACTATATATATATATATATATATATATATATATATATATATATATATATATATATCAGGTGGGAAAAATTTGAATGCTCACCATTGGTATCTTAGAAACTATAGGATATACAGGAATCGTTAAATGGGAAAAAGTTTCTTACATTTATACACAGAAAAACCGGTAACACATTTAAAAAAATCAAAGCTTACTGAGATATTCATAATAATATAAAAGTGCGATTTTTATTAATGTTAATAACTTTTATTTATAAAGTTAACGATTTGAAATTTGGTGTATGCGTACTGTTCAATAGTCTTTATATCATTTTACAACAAACATTGTTCTAGGCCTGCTAGATATTAAGAAACAATTGCCAACTTTCTTTTTGTTATGGACGCCATATTTGTTTTATGCAATGTTTAAATGTAGAAAAAAATTGCAATCCAATGATATAATATTCAATAAGGTTTATACTTAATTTCAATGAAATATTAGCAATTTTGTATTTATCAAAGAGTGCTTTGAAAAACAAATTGTGTATACGATTGTAAAATTATTTTAATCATGAACTATTAAATTTGTAATAAGTAACTGGTACAGTAGCAACAAATTATGTATTATTGAAAATAACAAACAAAGAAATGTAAATATTTATAAATGTTCAAATTGAGCTCCATTTTGTCTTAAACATAAAGCGACTCTACGTGGTACATCTGCAGTCGCACGAGCAATCATATCACCATCAATACGATTAAAACAGTTTAATGTTCTCTCATAAGCTGCTCTTGATTGAACAATGGTTCATTGTAAATACTCGATTTGACATACCCCCATAAGAAATAATCCAGTGGATTTAAATAAGGTGATCTAGCGGGCCATCGTATAGGACCGTAAGTGCCAATCCAACTATCGGGAAATCTGGTATTTAAATATTCTTGGACAATTCTTGCGTTATGGGCGGCACATCCATCTTGTTGAAAATATTTCATACTTTCTATGTAATTTAGAGGTAAATCGTCTAGCATATCTTCCAAATGCGTTTGAAGGAAATTAAGATATAAATTAGAATTTAAATTTCCATTTATAATGTAAGGTCCAAGAATTTTATCATTTAATATCCCACACCAAATATTAATTGAAAACCTTTTTTGAGGTCTCGTTTGGTACATCAAGTGCGGATTTTCGGTTGCATAATAATGTTTGTTGCGGAATTGAATAAACCTGAATTAGTCAAGGTACATTCATCGCTCCACAGTATTTTCTTATAAATAATCGGATCTTCAGTCATTCTATTGTTTATCCATTGACAATATTCAAGTCTTCTGTTCGTATCTCCATTATAAAGCATTTGTACTTTAGTAAACTTATAATCATGATAATTATGCTTTTTAAGAATACTGCGCACTGCGCGATCGGTAATGTTACATTCATTCGCAATACGACGGCTTGATGTTTCAGGATTTAAATGAACTTGCGCCAAAACATTTACATCGTTAACATCATTATGACGAACATATTTACCTTTTAAAAATTATTATTAGTTTTATTAAATACATAAATAAAAAATTTACCTTTTGGCTGCGAAACTTTTCCAAATTTAATTAAATTCCTTGAAATTCTTGAGAACACAAATCTAGACGGATGTTGTCGTTCCGGATACGTATTTTCATAAACAAGCGCAGCGACTTTAGAGTTACGATGGTTTTTAATGTAAATGTTGTACATATCTAATTTTTCAGATTCACTGTACCGAACCATCTTAAATCTTAACGTATTGAATCAGATTTCACTACTGTCTTATTAACCTAATATGTATAAGACGTATTATTTCGTGCATCATTTGTTTTCAAAGCACTCTTTGATAAATACAAAATTGCTAATATTTCATTGAAATTAAGTATAAACCTTATTGAATATTATATCATTGGATTGCAATTTTTTCTACATTTAAACATTGCATAAAACAAATATGGCGTCCATAACAAAAAGAAAGTTGGCAATTGTTTCTTAATATCTAGCAGGCCTAGAACAATGTTTGTTGTAAAATGATATAAAGACTATTGAACAGTACGCATACACCAAATTTCAAATCGTTAACTTTATAAATAAAAAAGTTATTAACATTAATAAAAAATCGCACTTTTTATATTATTATGAATATCTCAGTAAGCTTTGATTTTTTTTTAAATGTGTTACCGGTTTTTTTCTGTGTATAAATGTAAGAAACTTTTTTCCCATTTAACGATTCCTGTATATCCTATAGTTTCTAAGATACCAATGGTGAGCATTCAAATTTTTCCCACCCTGTATATATATATATATATATATATATATATATATATCCAGTCATTTAATACTAGGGAACTATTCGTAAACGAAGTGCAAGGACAACAAAGGCAATGTTGTGAAAAATGCTATAAAAATGTTTGTGATCAACATTCTGTCAGTGCTATTATCTGTAATAACTGCAATAAATAGTTTTCTTTTATATAATAATGTTTATGTAAGCTTAATTTGTAAATATATTCCAGTAATAACTACTTAGTACAAGAGAGTAATAAAAAAGATGTATCTAAAGAAGGTGGGGCCATCGGACCCACACTGTCCGCTTGCGTTACTAAAAAGACTTGCCCGGATAAGAGGTATACAGAATTTTCCGTAGAATTTAGTGATGTGCATAGTTTTCCCCACAAAAAGTCAGTTTCTTCACAATTAACCAGTTTTGTTTTTTTAAATGGAACACCCTGTATATTTTTTATTATATATATATATATATATATATATATATATATATATATATTGTGTGGCACTTCTTTTTCATTATTAACCTCAAAAATGAATGTTACGTTAATTTAACATTTTGATGATATCGTTGGTCATGAAAAAACAAAGTTAAGGGTTAGGAAGTTTTATGCAAAAACACAAAATTAAAAACTAAACATAATACCTACAACTTTACAAGCATAATATAAATGACTAAAAGAGATGTTCGAACAGATGACCATTCTGTCTTATACATGCTTCACCTACCAATTCATTCTATAGCATTAAGCACAATAATAGGGTGATCTTGTAAATGTCTGAAAGATTCTCTAACTGCATTTGTCAAACATTCAATGTTATCATATTGAGTTTGGTATATTTTATTTTGCAAGTAAGGTAACCCCATAAAAAGAAATCTAAGACTGACAAGTCCGGAGACGTAGGAGGCCATCTTATCGGTCCTGTTGGACATGAATTTGGTTCAAGCGAGCTAAAGGAATGCCATTTAATAATTCAGGCACAACCATTTCTAAAATGTCCAACTATCTAGGAGCGGATAAGTTCTCTTCGAAAATGTAAAATTTTATTTTTGATCCTAATATAAAGCAGGAAACGTTTAGTCCAAATCGTCCTTGTTGTCTTTGGGGGAATATTTGGTTTTGATTTTCTTGAGACGAGAATCTGCTATTGTGCCTGTTTAACACACCTGACTTGCTAAACTGTGCCTCGTCTGACCATATGACATTTCTTCCCAAGTTGGGTACTATATTTAACAGGTTTAAGTACCAATTGCAAAATATTAACCTACGTTCAGCGTCTCCAGGATGAAGATGTTGAACAAGCTTAAATTTATATGGTTTATATTTATGGTGGCGAAGTATTCTTTGGATTTTTGTTTTCGAAACTCCAATATTAATTTCTATAGTTCTGCAAGAACTTGTAGGATTACCCTCCACACTGGCTAAAATGGTAACCTCATCATTCTCTCAATTTTCTTTATTATATTTTTTTTTTAATTAATTAAATTTCTTTTTAATCTATAAAACGTGATTTTACTAGGATGTCTCCGTTCTGGAAACCTACATAGATGTAAAGTTACTTAATTATGAAAATTAATACCAAGGACACTACATTTACCTGTTAAAATGCAAATTTATCGCTCCGTCGGCGTTTTCATTACTCTGATCAAAGTTTTCAAAATTTTGATTTTCTGCCATATTTTGCACAATGAACAAACAATACGATTGTTGCACAAAAATAATTTTAAACAGATTTGACAGGTCAATTACGCTTAGATCAGACTAGGCCCAGTCTACTTACAAATTTGGATATAAAGTATTCTTTATAAGTTTTATTGCCATTAATATTTTTTTCTGAAGCTGTAAGATGCATTTTACCCAATTAAGTAAAAAAAATTTGCCAGTTTGAATATACTTCAAAAACTATTGTACCTAATTTGCATAATTTTTTGTTATTATTTTGCATTTCTGCGTAAAGTCCTTAGATTTATTATAATTGCATATTTACGTATTTATAATTATAATAAAGCAGTAAGAATCTAGTAGCCCTTTTTTAATACTTAAATATATCTTGGACGTTCAAGAAAATATGCGTTTATACTGAGTTTATAGGTTTCATAGCCAACTATATCATTACAACGTTACAATGATTGTTGAGGTTAATAATGCAAAAGAAGTGCCACACAATATATATTTTTTGAAAGCTGAGAGTAAGCTCTATTATATAATCAAAAATATACAGGGTGTTCCATTAAAAAAAACAAAATTTTGGTTTATTGCGAAGAAACTGACTTTTTGTGGGGAAAAATATCCACGCCACTAAATTGTACGGAAAATTCTGTATAAAACCCACTTTTCACCATTTCGATCAATTACAAGGCAAAACAGTTACGAGGGGTGCTTAAAATGTGCAAATTTTGAATTTCGTCCTGTATCTCAAATACTAATAGGACTATGACAATTCTGTTTGTGGCATCTTTCGTTTCACGAAACAGTAGAACAGGTTTGTGAAAACCGCATCTTTCGATCTTTGCTCGCAAACGAGATACCCTACAATTTCAACCAAAATGGGACACTGTACAAACAAAAGGTTTGTCAAATGTCGTAATTATACAATGTAACCATAAACATACTACATTACACAGTCAAATGATTTGGAAATGGATTGTACAATTGATAAAATAGTTATTTTTTTCATTAGTACCAAAAAATGCATTTTTTGTATGAATAGAGCATAAATTTTTTTCTCCACCCACTTGTACCTTTATAGGGCACAGTTGTTGGTCCCCATATAGTAGTTGGTCACTTCAACCTTTAAAACAAATACTGTGAGAGCATTAATTTATGTCCAGAAAAAATTACTTTCCACTGCTTATGAAATCAAACTTTACTTCCAGTTACTTAAACACCATTCTGAAGTTAGCTAAATTAAATGACCTACATAATTTAAAATTGTTTTTAATATTTATTAGTAAATTAATGTTGTTTCTTTTTATTTGTTGTACAAGATTACAAACAAATAAAGGCGATATAATAACAATAATAATTTGTAATTTGTTACAATTTTAGGTTATATATTATAATACAGTTTATATTAATTTAACAGTTACAGTATAATGGATTAAAAATTTTTCAATTTGGAAAACTGGCATTTTAGTTCTAAATTATTTGCTCAATATGACCTCCATTATTATGTAACCAAGCATCTATTCGTTTTTTCATATTGTTACTCACATTTCGTAACTGGCCTTGAGTAATGTTTTGAATCGCAGCTGTAATTGCATTTTTAAATAATCTATAGTATGCAGAACTGTCTTATATACCATATGTTTTAAGTGTGCAAATAAAATGTAATCAAGTGGCTTTAAGTCGGGCAGTCGTGTGGACCACAAGCCTCTACTAATAATTCTGCCATCATAGAACTCCTCTAAATATGCACGAGTTCATGCTACAGTATAAGCAGTTGCACTATCATGCTGATAATACCGTCGTGCAAATTCATCATCGTGAAGTTGATTTATTATTCTATTTAAAAATAATCTGTAACGTTCAGCTATAACAGTTTCATAAAAAAATACTGGATCTACTATACGTCTTCTTGACATAGCTACGTAAATACCAATTTTTGTAGGATGTAATGGAGCTTATACAAATTCTTCAGGAGCCTCATCAGACCAAACCCTATAATTTTGTGAATTTTTAAGACAAAACCATGCTTCATCACTAAAAAGTGATATACCTAACCTAGCATTCCTAAAATTATTATTAAACCACTGGTTAATGCGTGTCTTGTCTAGTGATGGACTAATTCATGCATTACAGTTACTTTGTATGGGCGATAATGTAACTTTTGTTGCTTTTCGACACGTTCCATAATTTAAAACTAAAATACAAAAAATAATTATTGTCTTAGTAAAAATAATAATTAAAAGTTTGTACCTGTTTATTGCTATAGTTGCCGCAAACATTTTTAGGACTATGTTCTATGTGCACTCGTATATCATCCACAACATTTTCAGTTAAAACAGATCTACGTCCAGATGATTTACCGTTGTCAACACGGCCAGTAGTTCGAAACTGTTGGATTAGTCTACGAGTATGCCTGCTTAAGTTGTAACCAAATTCATTATTAGGAAAATGATTCACTACTTCCTCTATACACAAAGCATTTGAATAAACCCATTCCCCATTTGCTTAATTTAAATAGTTTACATTTAGGTTAAAGGGTTACTTTTTGTTTATGCTGTACTTACTTGTTTTAAACGTTTCTGTAAATAACGAGTCTTAAGAAAGACTAATTGAACAATAATAATAAAGAAAATAAACGAATAATAACACAAATCACCAAATTTCCCTAACGCATTAAACTAAACAGGTATGTCAAATATGTAAGATTAAGCTGAATATGTCATGGTATGGACTAAAGTTTTGATACCTCTAGTGGAAAATAATGTCGTGTGGACATCTATTTATGCTCTCTCCGTATTAACGTTTCAGTTGCTATTTCTGTACTTTTATAATTTTTATTGTAATCTGGCAACCCTGTAGCTTAATTTTGATATACAGAATCCGCGATGAGACAACAGTGTCGGCTTTGTAGATGTCTATAAGAAACGTGTGTTCTCGATGTGGGAAAGTTTTGTGAATATCATTAATTTTTTTCAGATTAGACCTCTACAAAGTAAATCAAAACTTGTTTAAAATGACACTTATCACTTGTGCATGCATTTATTATGAAATAATAAGGTATAAAATATATAAATTAAGCTTTTTAGGACCTAATAACCTAAAAAATAAATTATAACTATTTGTTTCATAAAAGTATACATTTTTAGTTGTTGACCTGATCAAATATTAATTTGATCACTTAAGGCGTTTTTTTGATATATTGTTAAATTACAGTAATGTTTGCTTTGCACAAAACGCAGTATTTTTCTATTTTTCAGTAATTGGCCGGGGGGGGGGGGGGGCAATAACTAAAATGTAGTTGGCCAATTACTGCACTTGAGAATGTTCTATTCGATAGTTTGTAAAGATGGTTAACAACTACACTGAAGAACAAATTGAAGAAGCGTTAAAAGGCCATAGATAATGGCATGTATATTAGAAAAGCTGCTAAAGGATTCCAAATACCTTGTGCTATATCTACAATTTAGAAGAAGTGGCAAGTTTTAAAAACCCTGACATGGTCCCACATCAGTTTTAACAAAAGATGAAGAAGCTACATTGGTAGAATGGATTTTGGAATGTCATAGAAAAGGATTTCCAAGAAGAAAAGAAAAGATGTTTTATACTCTGTGAAGTTTTTCCTCGATATGAAGCCGAGACCAAACTCGTTTGTAGATAGCTGCCCAGGGAACTGATGGTATAAATAATTTCTTAACAGACATACAGAATTGTCCTCACGAACAGCGGAGTTTGTTACAAAGGCCAGTTCAAATATTTTTCCAAGTGATTTGAAAACATTGTTTAACGAAAGAGAAATATTTAAAGGAAAATGGGTATTTTAGTATTCTGCAAGATCCATCCAATGGTGACAAAACTAATTTCTATTTGTCTTCACGAAGAATTCTAAAGTACTCGCCCCAAGAGGACTTCCAATGTTTATGAAGTGGAAAATGTTTCTTCCAAATCGAATTTAACAGTAATGTTTACATATTCCGCCACAGGAACATTAACTCCCCCAATGGTAATCTATCTATATAAAACATTATCAAATTATATCGTTCAATCGGTTCCGGACGGATGGAGATGGGCTACAGAAACTGGTTGAATGCGCAGCGAAACATTTTACGAATGTTTCTAATGTTCCGTATCCATTTTTACTAAAATTAAGCACAACATTCCCGGTTATTTTATTTTTAGATGGACATAGCGCGCACCTAACTTTGCAACTAAATGATTTATGCAAAAAACTTTAATTTTAATATGCCTATACTCAAACACTACACGCATATGTACTTCAACCAGTAGTAGTAGCCTTTCAACCAATAAAAGCAGGATGAAAACGTGTTGTGACGGGAATTGATTGTTTAACAAAAGAAAAATTTGCTCCAATTTTGGAGAAATCAATCCAAAATTCATAACCCCGTGGGACTTGTCAATGGTTTCAAGACTTGTGTCAATTTGTCCTTGGAATATAAATGCCATAAACTTTACCAAGTGTATTGGTAAAGATACAAAAGGAAAAAATGATAATTTTATCGACAATGAGATTGATATAGGAGCTGTCAGAAATACATTAACCTATGAAAAGTTCGTTAGTATTATAGGGACCGATAATAAAATAATATCAGATATGTTACTTCATAAAATACTTAGGGAATTGGTTCTACAACCCGAGCAAGTGGATGCCGTAAATGAAGAAGAGGTCAAAAGTTTACGTGAAAAAGAAAAATCTGGAGTAGACATAGTTGAAACCAAACTTGAATCAAACATCTCTAAATTGCTGTAATAAATTTTACATTTCTGATATTATAGCAGAAGAGAGCTCATTTATTTCGACAACAGAAAATGATTGTCTAATTTTAAATATCGATGATATTCCTATTATATCAGAAGAACAACAGTTTTCCACACTTGATCACAGGGAAACTCAGATAGTGACAGAATCAGTTACATTAGATCAATCTGAATGTACAAAATCTTCAATAAAAAAAAATGTTATACTGGTCACTTACACCTTAAAGAAAGGGAAAAAGACAAACAGACCATGATCCATATGTTTTAACATCAACACAGTGGAAAAAAATTAAATCACACAGAGAAGGAACAAAAAAAAACAAAAGGAAAGAGAAAAAGAAGCTAGAAAAAAAAAGCAGAAAATAAATGACAAAAATATTGTGCAAAAAATGTAAAAGAAGTTAAGCAGAAGAAAAAAATTGTTATATAAATGGCTCTCATACACGTGTATCTTTTCCACAAATGGAAAATCTTAATAAATCGTTTAGATGGCCAACTACTGTACAGGGCGATTGAAGTTGGATACTTTTGATAGGAAACTCCAATTTCTAGAGGAAATAGAAACAAACTAACCGACACGTTACGAGCTCGATTTTGGTGAGAAAGCGAATGCCGACAACCGCACATCGATATCTTGAACGGTTTAAAAGATACAGGGTGGTTTTCAGTTTTGTGCATTTTTGACCAACTTGCTTATTTACGAATATCTTTTGTTTTTGTAAAAACATTCTTAAGGCACTTTTATTGAAAGGAATCCAATGATGCACACTTGATATTTTGGTTCAGCCATCTTTGAGATATTTGCTATTTTTTCATTTGTATATTCCATGCCTAAAGACAATGAAAACAGCCCATATGTTATGTAAGGTAGGCAAACACACACATACATTTGTCGCTCAATTTTTTTGCTACATTAATACGTGGGAAGCAGACACTAGCCTAACTTAGTCTCTGTGATAAGTATTTATATAAGCTTGAACGTTGCAATAAAAAAATTATTATATCGAATACGTATTAGATTTTGTTATCTTAAATAGTAACTTTTTCAAATAACTTTAATGAGAAAAGAGAAACAAATACTAAAAATTACAATACTTAATAACAAAACAAGTAACTAGTCAAACTGGTGACCATTGTCTCGAATACATAAACGGCATCTCTTGGGGGTGAGTCATGCAGCATTGGTTAATTCAATATTGCTTATTGAATCACATGTATCTAGCAACTGATCCTCAACATCTTGCCTGGTTTCTGGATGATGCCTGAACGTTTTGTCTTTTACTCTTCCTCACATGTAGTAATCGCAAAGGGTGAGGTCTGGGGACCTTGCCGGCCATTTAACAGGTCCTCTGTTACCAATCCAGTGCTCGCCAAAAGTTTGTTAAGAAAATTGGTTACTGCTCCCGCCGATTGAGAAGGGACCCCATCATGTTGAAAGTAGAATGGTTCAGCATAATTTATTAACGGCATATTTTCAAAAATGGTTCCACAATGTCTTCTACGATCTCAATATACCTCTGATGATTCAAGTTGTTATTAAAGATATATGGTCCCACTATGTGTCCGCTGAACAATCCTGCCCATATATTAAATACAAAGCGGCCTTGATTGACCATTTCCACGGTGGATTTGCCTGATCTCAGGTGTAACTATTATATCTGTTAAATAGGGGAAAATTTTCATTTCCTTAAGTTTTCTTTAAAAACCAATAGCAGTAGTCCATCCTAAGTTGAATATCTTTGTCGAAAATGCGGTGCATCTTCCGTGTTCGATAAGGTGTATATTTATGATTTTTTAAACTATGGCGAACTGTGGAATAGGGCGAACCTGTTCTTACTGCTAACTGTCTTATTGAAGTGATATTATTATTGAGCTCACCTAGCACACCTATTTCTTCCAATTCCCTATCACGCCTAATATAAATGTTCACTCTAGGTTTCGAAAACGCACCGTAGGTAATTAGGTTCCTCTTTAGTCTGGGAAATATATCCATATATGGCTGTTGTCGCTCTGGATATCGTTGCAAACAGAGTCCTCCTGAATCATGGAAATTCTCGTTTGATTCATTAAAAGATTTAAGCATGTCGAATTTTTCTTCATTTGGATACATTTTTGACAAAAGTAATAATAACCAAAAAATAACTGTCATGCCTAACACTAAAGCTTACTTGTTTAATTTATGTTAAATAACATATGGGTTGTTTTCATTGTCTTTAGGCATGGAATACTAGATATAAATGAAAAAATAGCAAATATCTCAAAAACGGCTAAACCAAAACATCAAGTGTGCTCATCATTGGATTCCATTGAAAAAGTGCCTTAATAATGTTTTTACAGAAACAAAAAATATTCGTAAATAAGCAAGTTCGGAGGTTGGTCTAAAATGCACAAAACTAAAAACCACTCTGTGTGTTTTAAACCGTTCAAGGTATCGATGTGCGGTTTTGGGCATTCGTTTTCTCACAAAAATCGAGCTCATAACGTGTCGGTTAGTTTGTTTCTATCTCCTCTAGATATTGGTGTTTCCAAAGTGTCCAATTTCAAGGGCCAACGACTGCACATCTTACCCTATTCAGTCATTTATTTGCAGTTCGCTACTTGTTTGAGAACCCCTTATTTATGTCGATATCAGTACCGGACATTTCTATTTTATACAAAATGATTTTGTTCTACTTTTTAGTGAAAAAACTATACATTTAATTCAAATGTGATAGATGTTAGGAAATAAGGTGAAAATAGACGGTGCCACCGTCGACAGCAAATGTCGATATCTGCTCATAGAAGATATTCACTCAAAACATATGAATAAACTTACACTTGATTAACATGACAGTAAAAAACAAAATTATATTAAATATCAATACTTGTTTATGATTGAAAACGTCGTTTGTGATGAATATGCGAATATTTTAAAATTGTATTTATTGAAGTAATGACATCCCGTGAACGTCATTTACATGAAGTTGATATTTAGTGATGGTCGAATTACTTTTTGTACAGTTGCCATGGAGACATCGAAGAATCCCGAAATCAGCCACTTTTAGTACGAAATGCAGTCACAATATAGCGTCTTATTTAGGTGGTTGGAGACCGTTTCCGTCTTTCTAGTATTAATACTTACAGATAATCCTATAAAATTAGATAAAAATACGGAAATTGAGTAACTGTTGAAACACGTGTCGGCTATTGAATGCAATTTTTAAAGCTCAATGTGTTTGCAACAATACCCAATAGATTTGAATAGATAATTGCTGGGTTCTCTTTTACCAAAACATCGATTATTTTAAAATTTTACTTTAAAATTTACCAAGATGGTTATTGTAAAACTTATTTTGTTGAAGATTTGTCAACGGGACTCGCATTCATTCAGCGAACATGTAAATATAATTTATTTACGTTTATCTGATATTGTTTATATAAAATCAATTTTCAAAGGCGTATTGTTAAGGTTAAATTTATTACATAAAACGCAGTTTTTAATCTGAAGAGATCAATTCATACGAACGGCGTACGTATTTATTAACTTGATTAACTGGTTTTAATTACCATCGTCAGAAACTAGTTTTATTTGTTCTTATCTATTTGTATGGAGTGAATTTGATAGGGAATGTTTTAAATTTTCCATACAGAATATCAACTGCAATACAAAGAAAATTATCTTGTGTAACAATGAAAATAAATTAGTTTCAAATATAATGGTTATTTGGAATCAATTAATGTGTAATTTAGTACATTTATCATTACTGATTGGTGTGTTAGTATTATACGTAATCATTATTAAAGTTTAATAGAAATCTGTTTGCTTACGTTCATGTTAATTACGGGAAATTATTTTACATTACTTTTTCCAGTAATTCCAGTAATTTGACTAGGTTTCACTCAGATTTGTCATCTAGGCCGGTTATTTGGAAACTTTCATTAAGTGTGATTAATGAATTATAATTAACGGTAATCAGAAAAAAAAAAAATCTTAACGCTACACTACGAACCGAAAATGCATAACAAAAATGCAGATATCGGTGAGTTCTCCGGCATTCAAAGGTTGGTAATGGATAGACCAAATGGGGAAATAGTGACAAAAAAAACCTAAAAAATCTAAGGTAGCATAACACTT
This sequence comes from Vesta saturnalis, assembly GCA_036346205.1. Taxonomy (NCBI): domain Eukaryota; kingdom Metazoa; phylum Arthropoda; class Insecta; order Coleoptera; family Lampyridae; genus Vesta; species Vesta saturnalis. The sequence goes on from JARFJB010000002.1 coordinate 6,104,432, forward strand.
TTAGAGATATATTTGTTAAAAAAAAAAACAATAAAATTAGTCTTTTGTGCATGTGAGAGAGAATTCAAAGAGCTCCAAACTTTAAATTTGATTATGAGCTTATTTCACAAAGGTGGTTTATACTAGAATTACTGTGATCTCTGGATTAAGACGTTAGATTGGCCATTTTTTGATAGTATTACGTAACTAACAGATGTTTACACCAATGATATTTCTTAATCCCGGGATTTAAATGATACTGGCGTAACCCACAGACCTCAGGCCGTGTTTTTTTTTCAGTTGTTTACGAGGAAAAAATATAATATAAAAACAACGAAAACATCATCTTGCATCAGAAATAGATCTACGGTGACTACTGTCGCTGTTTAATGGAAACGTGTCATTTTTCAAGCGGTCTATGAGGATCGATAACTTTAAATATTAATTACAAAAGAATATTTATTTTTGAGCCGTTATACCTACTCTGGATATCTTATTTTTTATGGTACCGTCCGGCGACACTAATTTTTCTACATGAACGTTTACTAACTATTATTATACATTTTACAGTCGTTTGACACGTTGCCAATATAACTTCAAATATCATGGCATGGTCAATCAATTTTAAAAAATATTTTTAATCATTTGATAACGTTAGTAAAAAAAACAAACTATTTTTGATTTAACAGAACCAATTTTTGCAGTTGCAGGTCCGAAAATCTGCTCATATTCATATAACTTTCCTTTTATATCAATTAGTATTAATAGTTATTTCATTTAAAGCTTGCTCAGGTTTCATTAAAACTTCCGCAGTTTTTCAGGGCATGGATAAACATTTTAAGCTGACAACACATGAAAAACTGAATTTTTGCAATTAATTTCCTTTGGGTTGTATTAAAAAGATTTTTGGGGAATAATGTGATAAATCTGAAAATCAGGTAATTAATTTTCATTAATAATCGAATGGACCTATGTTTCACCGGTTTTTTAAATGTTCCCTCATGAGACGAAATCGGGTTCCAAAATGAATATATCTTAAAAGTTGATATTCAGGTGTTCCTTAAGAAATAAAGAATCACGTGTTTTGACTTTTCCTCGAAATCATCCCCTACCGGGTAGAAACAGGAGGGATGAAAAAGGAAGCAAGTTTTCTGACCCAAATCTACATGTTGTTTCACCAGCACGAAAAATAGTTGATAAAAATAAAGGAAAGACAATTATCAAATTAATCATCCTTCAAGGGTAGTTTTAGGGGTTGAAAGTCCAAGATATTGTAAAATATCATGCTGGGTATCAAACTAAGTAGCGTTTTACAAAAAAAATTAAGAAGATTATGCAATTTACGAATTCAGTTCAGGAAAGTGTAAGGGGTAAGACGTTGGGTGAAGTGAGGATTGTTGGGTTTCTTGAGACTTATAGCAAAACATCTTAGAAATCTTTGAAATTCAAATTAAACATGATTTTGAGAGTACGTTTAGAACGCGTTTCAAAACTATCAGAGGGTGGGCTATCGTGGTTGAAATTTAGATTATTTGAGTTGATTCAGTAAAAATGAGTAAATGAAAAATAAAAAGAACTTTCGTAGAATTATTAAATTTAAATTATAACTATAACCTGGCTACGGAAATCACTGGTTAAACTTCTTGCATGATTTGTATCAACTCTCAACTTTGTTTTAATTTATGCATATTGTGAGATATATATTATAATATTAATATACTTAGTTTGTTAAACGGAATTCATGTGAATACCAAATCAATAAATTATACACTTGCGCAATGACTGACGCCTTTTATGCATTTATGTTAGTTCTTCCCGAATTTTTACTAACTTTCTTGATTTTAATGACACTTTTTGGATTCTGAGAACGTGAAAACGGATATTTCCGGTTTCACTTCGAATTTTTTGACCGATTACAATAACTTTCTCTTTAGGTGGGAAAGTTCAAAAAAGTAGGTATTTTAAATGTTGCTGTCGAATTAAATGTAATGCGGATACATTCTTACATTAGATAGTTTGGTTATGTAGCATTTCCAAGGATGAAAGTACTTTCTATACCAATGGATGTTTATTTATTAAGGTATTGATATGAAAGTTTAACCACCGGTACGTCTAACAAAAGGAAAGCTAGCGCCTGTAATAAAAATTAGCCTTGGGCAAGGTTCAACTTTTTTTCGTTGCGATATTTATATATTTATATAAACTACAGGTACTTCTAACAAAAGCAAAGCTAGCGCCCATACTAAAACGTAGGTTTGTGTAGGGTATTGCGCATGCGGAGAACAGGGTTAAACTATTTAGCTCAAATATTAAGAGTAAAGCCATACACGTTTAGTCATGCGTGTGCAAAACTAACTTTTTCCTTTTAAGTTTTTGATCTAAAAATGTATACAGGGTCCTGCATCACTGCGTGCACGGAAGCGTCGTTAATATGATAAATACAGCAAAATGTCTCGGGCAAAAGTTATTCGTGGCGAAAAGCTTCACGAACTGAAAATATTGAGATACATACAGAGTTTCTCTAAGTAGGCTACACAGGGTCTTCCTCTGTTATCTTAAATGGAACTACCTATACAGGCTGTCCCGGAAAATCACCGACAGTGAATTACCAGGACCAAATTAGAACATTTTTCCCTCTTTACTTTTTATCCCAAAATGCACCCCTATAAAGTTATACGCTCTCAAAGTTCAATTTAAAATGTAGAAGGATCACTTTATCTCCGTAAATTTTGATTTGTATACAATCGACCTATCTTATACAAGTCAAAATTTGATATTCTGCAACAACAGATCCGTGCTTGTTTGATAATTCATTTAGTAGTAGGCTGCATCTTCAACACAAAACAAAATTAGTTAATTGTCAAAAGTTCTTACCTGCTTAAGTAAAACGGGTTCCTGTTTATTATTTTATTGTTATTTATGATGAAACGTTACTCGTATTCAGAATTAACTTATACGCATTTTGTGTTAGGCGAATGTGGAGGTAATTCTCGAGCTGAAGCAAGAAGATATTTAGAAAGACTTCTAAATAGACATCAAGCGCCCCGTACCACGTTTGCTTCCATTAACCATCGTTTTTCCGAAACAGGTAATTTTTTTCAAAGAACCACAAATTCTGCTCGTCGGCGTCACATTAGAACTGTTCAGATAGAAAAGCGAACATTGGAAATTATTGAGGATAATCCAACTACAAGCACTACACGCGTCGCTTCTCAATTGAATATTTCTAAAAATGCTGTTCGCCGAACATTTACTGAAAAATTGTTAAAACTGTACCACATCCAAAAACTTCAAGAACTTTTACCGACAGATCTATACTTTGACGAGAATATTATCAATGGTTGATGAACAATTTCATTGAAGATCCTCATATTGTTGCTCGAATTCTTTTTACGGACTAAGTCTGTTTTACTATAGATGGACTCTATAATTTCCACAATTGTGCAGATGAGAATCCTAATGTAATTCAAGAAGGTCATCTTAAACATAAATGTCTGCGTAGGAATTGCTGAAGAATTTATTATTGGTCCTTTTATGCTACCCAACGGACTAGATAGCACTGCGTATTTGGAGCTTTTAGAGAATGGGAACTTTTAGAAGATGTGCTATTAAGTGTCAGAGCTGAGACAATCTTTATGCACGATGGTGCCGCACTACATTTTGGATAACCTGTGAGGCAATACCTTCACGCGTAGTTTCCTTACAGGTGGATCGAACGAGGTAACGATGCTCCTATAGCCGGGCCGGATCATAATCCCGTAGATTTATTTGTTTGGGGTGATGTTAAAGAAAAAGTATTCATTTCTGGAATCGCATTATTGAAGTATTCGAGTAAATTAGGCAAATTCCAGGAATATTTCGTTCAAGGCGAATGTCTGAGCAATTATTATAAAATTAGAGTGGTTGATTTTTAATATCTTTATTTTTTTTAATTTTTACTTTAATTCTTTATTTTAAAATTAAAATAAAGCAATTATCAAATAATCATAGATCAGTTAGTTGCAGAATTCAAACTTAATTTTAAAATTTTTTCAAGAACCATCGATTTTAGAAGAAAAATTTAAGAGACAAAATTCCTTTATTTCAAAATCTATTACCAAAATAAAGTAGAAAAATTTTAATTTATTTTGCAAAAGTAATTTTTTTAAGGGTTGAAGGTTGACGTCACTCCGGAACGGGTAAGTAGTTCTAGTGATGCGATTTTTTTGAAATTTCTATCAAATTTTGACTTGACTATATAAAAACCAATAAAAATTTTTTATAATTGACGGAGATAGTGATTTTTCTACATTTCAAATTGAACTTTGAGAGCGTATAACTTTTTTAGGGTGCATTTTTGGATAAAATTTAGAGAGTGAAAAATGTTCTAATTTGGTCCTGATAACTCACTGTAGAAGTTTATCGGTGATTTTCCGGGACATCCTGTATACGGGGTGTTTCATTAATAATTGGAAATACTTTAACTGTAGAACCATGAGCTCAAAATATTAAGATTTTTCCCAATTCACTTAAATAAAATGTGGCTCCTTACTGAGTTACAGGGTGTTTTATTTAAGAATTTAAATACTAGTTGTACCCAGTATTTAAAAAGTATTTGACGTATCCTTGTCAGACTTGGCAGGAAGTGTAGTTACTGTACACTCTACTAAATTATGTTAAAGGAACGTTTCTGGCTAGTATCAGAGGCGTACGACAGGGGCAAGTGTATGGTTGACCCTTCCCAAATCCTACGCCACTGGCGGAATTGCCATTTTAACACAATTTTTCGATTTTCCAATACTTTCTATATGTAAATAATATACTCTTCATTCGTAACGATAAAGTCATTCTTTTTCGAGATATTTAAAGGTAAAAATGAAGCTGCACAGATACTTTTTTTTTATTTTAATGTGTATTAATTATGTCGGTGTTTTTGGGTCATAGAATTTCATTTATTACGCAAATGAAACTTTAATCCCTATCAACAAAAAACATAATGGTATTTATTGAAATTTCGTGAAACAGATACATACATTCAACATTTAAAAAAAATTGTGGTTCTGAAAAAAATCATTTTGTTATAATCTAAATAAAAGAACAATTTTATAAACACGAAATTATCAAAAAGCTCATTTGATTTAAAATGTTCAATGTAACCACCCATTTACCTCAATAAGCTTAACAGTTCTTTCGCTAAACGATCTTCTAACTTTAAAAAATATGTTTGGCTGATTGGCAATAAAATTAGCGGAATTTACTATTTCCTTCCATAGTTCTTGACGATTATTTAATTCTTGTGAGTATACCTGTGATGGTGGCCACGGAAATTTACTACCTCTGCCAATTCCAACGATGAGGAAATAGCTGATCTAGATAGTTCCGTACTACTAAAGGATAATGAGGCGGAGCTCCATTCTGCATGGACCACATCTATCATTCGATTAAGTGGCCATTTTTCTAAATCGTCGAAAAGTGTAGTTTGTAGAAATTCTAAATACGAGTTACCATTCAAATTTATTGGTAATTCATAAGGACCCGACAAAATATCTGCAATCGTATGACCCAAAAACACCGACATAATTAATATACATTAAAATAAAAAAATAACTGTGTAGCTCCATTTTTAACTTTAAATATCTCGAAAAATAATGACTATCGTTACGAATGAAGAGTGTTATTTATATAGAAAGTATTGGAGAATCGAAAAATTGTGCTAAAATGGCCATTTCGCCAGTAGGCGTAAAATTTCGGAAAGATCAACCATTCACTTGCCCCTGTCGTACGCCTCTGATAGTGGCCAGAAACGTTCATTTAACATAATTTAGTAGAGTGTACAGTACCTACACTTCCTGCCAAGTCTGACAAGGGTACGTCAAATACGTTTTAAATACTGGGTACAAATAGTATTTAAATTCTTAAATAAAACACTCTGTAACTCAGTAAGGAGCCACATTTTATTTAAGTGAATTGGGTAAAATCTTAATATTTTGAGCTCAGGGTTCTACAGTTAAAGTATTTTCAATTATTAATGAAACACCCCGTATACAGGAAGTCCCGGAAAATCACCGACAAACTTCTACAGCGAGTTACCAGGACCAAATTAGAACCATTATATATATATATATATATATATATATATATATATATATATTAGGAATTTCTTTAGTTCGTCCCAGTCGACCGCTGATGATGATAGCTTAGCGATTGAAACGCGTTTTAGGTGTTTTGTATAATTTTTGTGTGGTACATGGCTGTAGTTTGTTGTACGCCCTGCACAGTTCCAGTGTTACAGATTTTTCAACGTGAAGCGTAATTTTTACAGTTTGAGTGCCCTTGTTTTTAATGAGCAGCTGAATTACTGCTTCTGTAACATATATTTGAATTATTCTCAAAAATTTGCTACTCTTACTTTTTAAATATAGGTACTGTAATCTAGTAGATTTTTTTTTATTTATTAGTTATTTAAATAATGATCATTTATGATCTTTTCCTTTTACTTTCCTTTTTAGTAGGCAATTCTAAAGTAACCCCTATAACTTAAAAAATTGTTCACATTATAAAATATACAACACAAGTAGTACTCTACCAATAGAATAAAACTTTACAAAAGTAGAAAAAGAAGACCAAGAAGTACTAAAATTCTTGATAAGGCGCAAGTTCTTAAAAGCACATCACTAACAATACTGCCGGCTGGTTACCGTGGACAGCAATTTATTTTGGTAGGGGGCCAAATCTGTATTGTTTGTATAATATGTGCATATGAATAATATTGAAACCTATAGTACATATTCCTCCTAATTTCTATATTAAATTAAAAAATGCAGAAATTCAATTTTATTGAATCAATAACTTTGTTACAGCGTGTGTATTATCTATCTTTGGAATACTATATGGGTCGTTCTCTTACAAATACAATGATCAATTTAGGAATTCAGACTTCATGTGATGAAGCTCTTTATCAACTAGGTTTAGATATTGAAGAGCTTGAAGATATTGAAGAAGATGCAGGTTTAGGAAACGGGGGTTTAGGTCGTTTAGCTGCATGCTTCTTGGATTCTATGGCTACATTGGGAATGGCTGCATATGGTTATGGTATTAGATATGAATATGGTATTTTTGCTCAAAAGATAATTAATGGGGAACAAAGAGAAGAACCTGATGATTGGTTAAGGTTTGAAATCCGTGGAGAAGGCAAGGCCAGAATACATGATACCTGTTAACTTTTTTGGGCACGTTGAAGATACCCCTCAAGGAAAAAATGGGTTAATACTCGTTGTATTTGCTTTACCTTAGACAACCCTATTCCCGGTATAATAATAACGTTGTTAATACACTAAGATTATGGTCTGCCAAATCTCCAGTTGAATTTGATTTAAAATATTGTAAGTAATAATTTTATATGTATTTACATAATTGTATTCTTTTGCGTTTTAGTCAATGATGGTGATTACATCCAAGCAGTATTAGATCGTAATTTAGCAGAAAACATTTCACGTGTGCTTTATCCAAATGATAATGTATTTGAAGGAAAGGAATTACGTCTTAAACAAGAATACTTTATGTGTGCTGCAACACTTCAAGATATAATTCGTCGGTTTAAAGCAGCTAAATTTGGAAAAAGAGATGCAGTTAGAACTAACTTCGATCTTTTCCCTGATAAAGTAGCAATTCAATTAAATGATACTCATCCTTCTTTGGCAATTCCTGAATTAATGCGAATTTTAGTTGATGTCGAAGGATTAGATTGGGAAAGAGCCTGGGATATTACTATTAAAACATGTGCATATACCAATCATACTGTTTTACCTGAAGCATTAGAAAGATGGCCAACATCGATGTTGGAATCAATTTTACCACGACATATGCAAATTATTTATCATATTAATTTCCTTCATCTGCAAGAAGTTGAAAAACGATGGCCAGATAATTGGGATAAACTAAAACATTTGTCTCTGATTGAAGAAGATGGTGAAAAGCGTGTGAACATGGCTAACTTGTCAATTGTTGGTTCACATGCTGTTAATGGAGTGGCACGAATTCATTCCGAGATCATTAAGCAAGACATGTATGACTATCATACTTTTTTAAAGAGTTAATAATTTAAGGTTTTTTTAATTTTTAGATTTAAAGATTTTTATGAGCTGTCACCTGAGAAATTCCAAAACAAGACTAACGGCATCACTCCAAGAAGATGGCTGTTATTATGTAATCCAGGTTTAGCTGATTTAATTTCAGACAGAATAGGAGAAGATTGGATTGTTCATTTAGATCAGTTACAACAGTTAAAACAGTGGGCTACTGATCCAGGTTTTCAAAGAGCAGTTATGAAAGTTAAACAAGAAAACAAATTTAAACTAGCTTCAATGTTAGAGCAAACTTATGGAACTAAAGTAAATCCATATTCATTATTTGATATTCAAGTTAAAAGAATTCATGAGTACAAACGGCAGTTATTAAATTGCCTTCACATCATTACTTTGTATAATAGGATAAAAAAGAATCCTTCTGCTAAAGTTGTACCACGTACAGTTATGATTGGAGGAAAAGCTGCTCCCGGATATTACGTTGCTAAAAAAATAATCAAACTAATAACATCAGTCGGAAATGTTGTAAATAATGATCCTGTTGTGGGTGACAAATTGAAAGTGATTTACTTAGAGAATTATCGCGTTACACTTGCTGAAAAAATTATTCCCGCTGCTGATTTAAGTGAACAAATTTCTACTGCAGGTACAGAAGCTTCAGGAACTGGAAATATGAAGTTTATGTTGAATGGTGCTCTTACAATTGGTACTTTGGACGGTGCTAATGTTGAAATGGCAGAAGAAATGGGTAACGAGAATATATTTATATTTGGTATGACAGTGGAGGAGGTGGAAGAATTGAAAAGGAAGGGTTATAATGCTTATGACTATTATAATTCTAATCCAGAAATTAAACAACTGATTGATCAAATTCAAAATGGATTCTTCAGTCCTGGAAATCCTGACGAATTTAAAGATATTGTAGATATTTTATTAAAATGGGATAGGTTCTTCCTTCTTGCTGATTATGAAGCCTACATCAAAGCACAAGATGAAGTGAATCGTGTTTATGAGGTAGGATATTTTGTAATATCCTTGATCATTTTGTCATACGATTATTTTAGAATCAAAACAAGTGGTTAGAGAAAGCAATTCACAATATTGCTTCATCTGGAAAGTTCTCTAGCGATCGCACCATTATAGAATATGGAAAAGAAATTTGGGGAGTAGAACCTAATTACCACAAATTGCCTGCTCCACATGAGCCGAGAGATTGACCTGAGGCTTCTGAGTAATTTGTAAATATGCAAATGTAGAAAACTAATTGTTATTTGTAAATAATATTTTAAATCAACAAAAAAAGTACAATAATTGTACTTGAGACATCGTTCTATAATTTAGCATAGTGAACTGTTGGTTAGTTATGCTCACTTTGAAAAATTTCAATTAATTGTACTACTTGTTTGCATTTTAAGTATTGATAGATACTAGTCTTGTTTATTTCATTATGTACTGAAATATATGTATATATATATATATATATATATATATATATATATATATATATATATATATATATATTACATATACATATATACATACATAGATGCTATTCATAAATATGTAATTTCATTGTACAACGAACAGTTTTTAATTCTATAATGATGAGGAAGAGAGGAATTTTAAAAAAGACTATGCTAAATGTGTTACTTGTTAAATATTTTTAGATTTTAAAAATCTTGTAAGACGTTTATGTTAAAATTCATCTCAACTAGTTAAACTTGCAAAAATTAATGTCTAATTGCCATATGCACAAATCAACTAATACACTGTGTAACGCACCTTGTTTTATTTATCTCATTACCTTCCAACCTACATATATATGTGTAGGTATAGAAGGTTATGCAGGCGATATTTTTTCACTGTCATCGTCTCTGAGATCTTCCACAATGTCTGTATGTGTGTATGTATGTGTGGATGTGGGTGTACGATAGTATCAACAACGTACATACTTGTGAATTTTGTATTTAAACTTGATTGTATTTCTCTCAGAGTGGGGGTGGGGGCGCATTTTTGGATTTGTATTACATATTTCTGAAATAGCTGCAAATATATAAAAATAACAACATTTAGATTTTAAAATTATAAACTAATTATGTTGTATTCAATTTTTTGGTGACTTGATTTAACAGTAAAAAAATTCTAAGGTGAAATTTAAGTGTTCGTTTAATGTTAATTGGGTTAGTCAGCCTATTTCCACAATTTTTTCGCTTTTTAACGCGACGTTCCTCAAGCGGACTCTGCTTCCATCATCGGGTTGCCCTAAGAAGGACAGTTTTTCACACTTGAGTCAGATGTGACGAAACGTCGCGTTAAAGAGGGCGAAAAAAACTGTGGAATTAGGCAGACTAACCCATTTGACATATGAAACCACAGTTACAAAAACACTTGCAATATAGTGTTCGTTTGATGTTTACCTTCCAACCTACATGTACAGGGAGGTTCATTTTTTTTTTTTTGTTATGGGAAAGCACCCTTTCTATTACAGATAGACAAAAAGTAATATGGGGTCCTTGTGCTCGATTTTGGTGTTAATTAAGATCCAATATTTATAATCAAGATAGCTCTGACCGTTATTGCGCAATTAGCCAAAATTGAAAAAATTGCGATTTTGAAAAACTTGAATAACTTTTTTATTTCTAAATGTATCGACAAACTGTAAAAACATTCTTAAGACACTTTTTTAAGTTGAATCCGTTAGTGCATTCACACTTTTAATACCTCCTTAATTTAAAAAGATTTTACATGAAGTTGTATTTTTTTATATGGAAACCATAGTTGGCTATGACTTTTTTTGTGCTTTTTAAAAATATATAACACCTCTATGCTATTTTAATAATTAATTGATTTTTTTAAGTTTTTCTTAATTGGTATATTTATTAAGGATAATAGTTGGCTTAGAAAACCAGATATGAAATTGAAGATATTCTACTCAACAAAGAAATTTCACTTCCAGTAAAATATTTTAGAGAAATTTTGTAATTCAAATAAGTATAATTGTAATGTTGTTCTTGTGGAATGGTAACTAACTATAAAATCTAAAGATTGAAATGAAAATAAACAACATAACATCATCAGAAATTATGAAAAGCTAACAACAAATCAATTTTTATATTTATGTAAACATCTACTCTTATAAACGAACAAAAATATGAACACAAAATATCAAACACTAAAACTACAAATATTTTTCAAACTGCGCGCCCTCTTTTTGGACACAGACTTCGCATCTTCTTCTAATTGAATTTATAGAGTTATATATAGATAATGGTGTTAATTGTGTAAAAACCACACGAACACTTTCTTTTAAGTCATTCACAGTATTATTAGTTCTTTTGTATATAATGTTTTTCAAAAACCTCATAAAATGAAATCTAGAGGCGAAAGATCGGGTGAACAAGCAGGCCACAAAGTTGTTGCTGTCGCTCTCATCCAGCTATTAGGAAAACGTAAATTTAAGTAGTCACTAACTACACCGGAATTATGTGCGGGATCTCCGTCTTGTTGAAATATGACATTGCAATATTGTGCTAAAGGAAAACTCTCTAGAAATCCCTCCAAATGAATTCGTAGAATATCGAGATATTTCATTGTGTTTAATGTTCCTTCATACATGTGATAATAAAAACATCCGTTTTTAATGCAGCACCCCACATTTATTCCAAATTTTCCTTGCCTCCTGCGGACAACACTGACATGAGCGTCTAGATTAACCATTTGTCTAGATGAAGTTGTTTGCTGTGCTTCGACTTGTCGTAAGACGATCATTGGATTTTTTTCAGAATTTCGTTTAAAGTAAGTTTTTGGCCTGGGATTTTTAAAAGAACCGAATTCAATTAAATTTTTCTATAACCTAAAATTAATTAAGATATTGTTTTGAGCTAGCAAAAATTTTAATTTCTATTAACTATACCGTTCAAAAATATTATTATTTGGCTACTGCCTTTCAGGAAAATTTTGTAAATATAATTCCAATGCCACATGCTTATCACCTTCGGATAATTTAAAACAGTTTAACATGCAAAATTTTTCTGAATTTGTATAATTAGGCATGTTAATTAATCACTAAATTCCAAGATCACTGTTGCATACTTCTAATTTTTGATTTATTATTTGACATATATTTTATTTGTTTTTACTTAAATAAATCTCAGCCTCCTATGCCTACTGTGTATTCTTAATTTAAAACGTAAATAAGAAAAACTTAAAAAATTAATTAATTGCTAAATAGCATAGAAGTGTTATATATTTTTGAAAAGCACAAAAAAAATGTCACTTAAAAATGTCATAGCCAACTATGGTTTCCATATAAAAAAATACAACTTTATCTTTTTAAATTAAGGAGGTATTAAAAATGTGAATGCACTAACGGATTCTACTTAAAATAGTGCCTTAGGAATGTTTTTACAGTTTGTCGATACATTTAGAAACAAAAAAGTTATTCAAGTTTTTCAAAATCGCCATTTTTTCAATTTTGGCTAATTGCGCAATAACGGTCAGAGATATATTGATTATGACTATTGGATCTTAATTAACACCAAACTCGAGCACAAGGACCCCATATGTGTACAGTGTTTGACAAAGATTCACCAAGATCGGCCATGATGTCTGTGTGTATGTGGAGCTGATTAGATTTTTGGGAGAAATTCAATGATGGAGAGGAGGTTTAAACATATTGATTTATTATGTTGTATGCAATTTTTTGATATTAGGCGTAATTTGGGGCCAAAAAAATTTCCAAGGTGGAATTTAAGTCTTGGTTAAAATTTTTTCAATATCTGAGTAACAATTCATTTTATAAGAAAATGTGAAGACATTTTTAAAGATAATTTAATTTCAAATAACTTTTCTTTATAAAGTACTTTAATAGAAAGCCAAAATTCATTATAAATTAAATAAGATTGAAATTTTTTTTTTCAATCATCGAGACAAAAAATGCGGCGACCTAAATTTTTGGCCAATTTCAGGTTTAATCATCAGTTGACTGGTATGATTATTTTTTACTATATACAAAGTTTAAAAGTGGTAAAAGCAGTTTCGTAAATAAAAATATGAATTAAATTACCTGTAAGTACTCAGCATCATCATTTCAGGAAGAAGGTGATTAGTAGTAAATGATTAATGCATTTACCGCCTTTTTATTTCAAAAAGTGTCGGATCAGTGGCCATATTATATGACTGTGTTTTTCTGACTGATTTCAATGTGTGTTAATGTAAGTGTAGTGTTACACAACTACAGGTAGTTGGTAGTTAGTTAATGTTTAGACTAGTTAAAACATCATTAGTAACACAGGTAAGTAATTCAATCTATTCTTGAGTTAAAGTGATTATAGTAGCAAATTTTTCTTTTTCATTTCATCAGTGATACCATATCGTTAAATAATACTTCACTACTATGTCAACAAGTAAAAGTCGTTCTAGTGGCCATAGCTAGAAACAAAACCGTAATGTGTAACATCGTACCGTTTACATCAACAAAAAAATTTGAAAATGATGATCTTACGTTTTCTTCTCCTGACAAATGTTTTTACCAAAGTAATATAGTAGTAGCTTTCACTATTCAAATTTTTCTGAGTGTACTAGAAAGGAGCTGTGGGAACTACAGAACATTAACTTCGACAGTACCGACAGTATTATTGACAATAATATTAGTATAAACAGTTGTGTGTGATGCAGATAATTTTCAGCAGGGAGTTGGCTTAGCTAAAACCTTTTTCTACATTGTAAAGTTGATTTTCTAAATTATACTTATTATCATGGTAGATATTGAATCTGTTAGGATAACCGATTTTAAAGAAAATGTTGAATGTAATAAAGTTATATGTGCAAAAACAACAATATCTACTCACTTAATTTTACCTAATTATCACTACAACTGATTTTAATGGTAAGTTTTTAATGTATTATTTTTGGTTCGAAAGTTGTCACTATATACAATCTTTACAGAGAAAAATGAATAAATTCATTTACGTCCCAGAGAGTGCAAATTACAACAACTTAGACGTCACTATTAGCACATAATATAGAAGTTACCCTAATCAGAAGTTCGTCTTGGTTGCGGCACCTTGGATGTTGATGGTCCTGGCGTGAACCCACACAACATCCAGGCGCATAATAGCTTTCACAATTGCAAGTAGGCGGGCTACAAAAGTAATGTATCTAATAGACAAATTCATACAAGCGGAATATTCTCGGTAAAATTTAGAACTTCAAAACAAAGTTATTACAAGTTTATTAATTTTTTAATTTTTACAAATGTTGCAACAATTTTTTTATTTTCTTTCGTTCCTTTTTGTGTGCAACAGTCTATTGGCATATTTTAAAGTGTAAAAAATTCCGCATCCGTGTATAAAGGCATATTAAATAAATTTGAGGGAAGATCACAACGGTGGTTAAAGGGCACTTTTTCTAAATCTAATTTTATTTTAGTTCTTACATTATTCTGAATAGATAAAATAGGGAAAGATATGCAGAATACAGCATCCAACTCGTAACTGTAAATATAAAAGGCACTAAGTGGCATTCTCAAGTTTCCAAAAGTATCCCTAGTAGCATTTTCATATGCTCTATAAAAAGATAGTAATGTTAAAATTCTCAAACAAAAGTAATTCACACAAGTAAACAAACCATTAATCGGCCATATTGAAGTTATGCGTGTGGATCTGTAATCTTAAAAGATAATAACTTTTTCAGAGACGAGAATGCACCCTTACCATTACATTGAATAATAAAATTAACATCATAGAGCAGATTCATATTATACAGGAACTATCTGACGACGCTTTTAAAAATCCATACCATTCAGAAGTAGTGACGTCACAATAGAAATAGGAGATCAGATAATGGAACCATCAAATAGTCTCATTGGTTACTAAGAATGTAAACCCAGAAAAAAGGCGTACCTCTCTGCCACCAGATGGGAGAAAAAAATGAAAAGAGAAAAAAATATGTTACACCTTTATGTTCAGTTAATTGTAGAAGACTTATGTTGCATATAACCGAAAACAGAATAAATGATGAGCTTTAGCAAATGAACAGTTGGGAAAAGAGTAATGTCAATTTACATTAAATAATACTCAAAGGTTGAATGTAAAAAGACATACCATTACACAACAAAGATGACGGTTCTGCTAGAAAAAGTGCCTTTATATATCACATGAAGTATGATAGTGGTACAATATGTACCAGGTGACCAGATAAGAATGCAAAATGCTGTTTCTCGGAAACTATTCGTCGTATAGAGTTGCGGTAAAAAAATTTTATTACTAAACTGGCCAAAAAAAAATACCGTAGAAAATATTTTCAAATTTGCAAGATGACCGCCAGTAGGCGTGACCGCCATCCTAAACTTTTAAAGTGATTTTTCACAGAACTCCACCTAGTAAATGTACCACAAAATTATATGCTTTTTAAAGCTCAGCTTTATTCGAGTAATTTTTGTTTGACGATTTATTAAAATAAAGTGGTGGGGGGATCAGTAATTTATTAAATAAACAGCTGTAACTCCTAAACGACTGAACTGATTTTAATAAACTTAGTCTCATCGGAAAGAGCATTTATTGCTCCATCAAATCCATCTTACCTGTAATATGTCTAATTTTTAGTGAAGTCGTTAGAGCGCGTTTTTTGATATATCAGAAAATTGCAAAATTCTCTAAAAAATTAAATGCAACAATATAATTTATAAAACTGATATGAAATCATCCCTAAATAGGTTAGTGAAAACTGCATCTCGATATCTTATTCCTACCCTAAAATATCGAAGAAAGAATATTTAGTTATTATAAAATTTGAAAAAGTCGATATTACACCGGTATTTATTCTTATTTATTTGTCTTTTTTAAAAATTCAATGAAAATTTCATCATTTTATTGTTTTTAAATAATAAAAGTTTTCATAATTTCAAAAATTAAATGTAATAGTATGATAATATTTATTTTTGAAAGGAAAATTTTATGGCCCTAAAAAGGACTGATGTAAGTAGGCATTAAGTAGGCATCAAGTACCTACTTAATGCCTACTTAAATGCTCGAATTGACTCCCATCGACCTCGATGCATTGTTGGAGCCGCTCATGCGTGGACATTACAGCAGCTTCAATTGCTCTTGACAGACTATGAATGGTCTCTCGAATTCGGACTTTCATGTCGTCTATCGTTGTTGATGGAGTTTCGTAAACAATATCTTTTAACTGACTCCATAGATAAAAGTCCAAACAGGATAAGTCTGGGGATCAGGGTGGCCAAGAAAATAGACTTCCTCATCCAGTCCACCTCTGGTGATATATTAAATGTAAGTGTTCTCGCACATTTAATGAAAAATGTGCTGGGCAACCATCTAGTTGTAAAAACATATTTTGCCGTAATTGCAAGGGCACACCTTCTAATAAAACAGGCAATTGGTTTACCAGAAAATCAAGAAACACGGCACCATTTAGTGGTTCATCAAAGAAATAGGGACCTATAATAGTTCCGTCCAGGATGCCACACCACACATTAACACTGCAACGACCTTGATGTTAGACCTCGTGCAACCAGTGAGGATTGGTGTCAGACCAATAATGCAAATTAATGTTTCCATCACTTTTAAAAGTGGCCTCATCCGTCCAAAGAATTTCGGATAAAAATCCTCTCTTTTCCCTGATCATGCCCAACATCCAATGACAATAATCTCTCCGTCGGTCAAAGTCTTCGTCATGTAAGGCTTGATGTAAAACCATATGATACGGGTGCATTCTATAAATTTGAAATTACAAACATATTGTGAAACATGTAAAGTAGTATTTTTAGTGACATAAGAGCTTACTTACCTATGATCCTTTAAAATGTTTTGAATAGTAGTCCGTGACATATTCAACGTGAGAGACATTCCTCTCGTACTAACGTGGGGATTCAATGACACGTATGCTAAGACATTAACAATATTGTCTTCCATTCTTCTAGTCGAGTCTCTTCACAACTTTGGTCGAAAGCTTCCAGTATTACGTAAATTTTGCACTAAACAGCTTCATCATTTGTAAAACGGATTATAGGTAGTTTTAAGAACTTACTTGTGCAACAAACATGAATAACACTGTCTGTCAAATTTTAATATTTGTTTACAAGTTGATTTTAGGTATTTGTTTTTTCTCAATGGCCTACTCATAATATTCTGCCTATTCCGCACTTGCATATTCTATGCATTGATTATTATGCCCCTACATGTTTTTTTAACTTTTGAAATTATGAAAACTTTTATTATTTAAAAATTATAAAATGATGAAATTTTTCATTGAATCTTGAAAAAAGACAAATAAATAAGAATAAATACCGGTGTAATATCGACTTCAAATTTTATAACTAAATTTTCTTTCTTCGATATTTTGGGTAGGAATAAGATATTGAAATGCAGTTTTCACTAACCTATTTAGGGATGATTTCATTTCATTTTTATGAAAAAAAAGTCGTATTGTTGCATTTAATTTTTTAGAGAATTTTGCAATTTTCTGAAATATCAAGAAACGCGCTCTAGCGGCATCACTAAAAATTAGACATATTACAGGTAAGATGGATTTGATGGACGAATAAATGCTCTTTCCAACGAGACTAAGTTTATTAAAATCAGTTCTGTCATTTAGAAGTTACAGTTGTTTATTTAAAAAATCACTAAACCACCCCCCACCACTTTATTTTAACAAATACGTCAAACAAAAATTACTCGAATAAAGCTGAGCCTTAAAAAGCATATAATTTTTTGGTACATTTACTAGGTGGAGTTCAGTAAAAAATCACTTTAAAAGTTTAGGATGGCGGTCACGCCTCCTGGCGGTCATCTTGCAAATTTAAAAATATTTTCCACGGTCTTTTTTGGCCACTTTAGTAATAAAATTTTTTACCGCAACTCTCTACGACGAATAGTTTCCGAGAGACAGCGCTTTGCATTCTTAATAGGCCACCCGGTACAATGTTTCAAGTATGCATACTTTTTTTTACTACTCTTGATTTTATGTCAAGCAACGACAAAGTTCTTCAGAAAACTCTCAAGGTGTCTGTTAATCACATTATATTTAAAACGCGATATATGAGGTTTACATCATTTCAGGGTTAAATACTATTTGTTTAATTGGTGATATTTTTCAGGTAAAAAGCGTTCTACCAAAAAACTGGAGATAACTAAGGTACGGTTCCATATTGAACCATTTCACCCCCTCCATACCACATTACTGTAGGGAACATGATCCTAACAGGCGGTTCCTACTTTGCCACTAGTCTAACATATAAGTGGAAAGAATTTAATAAGGATAGTCCAAATTTTCAATGCTTACAATGTATATTGGAATGTTGTGAACGAACTTAATATTTCCTTTCCCAGGCTTGGCCACAAGGAGTGTGAGATTTGTGGAATATTTGGCCAAGGTGAACACACAAAAGATAATTTGCAAGCAGATTGTACCACTTGCACTTTCTACAGTTGCATAAGGAAAGGGCTAATGAATCGAAAGCAGTATCGAAAAGACAGGAATATTTTACAGACACATTAGACGTGTGTTCCTCCGCGGACTTGCAGAAATTCAATGCTACTCCATGTGGACCAATATAAAATTGTCTTATTTACCCCGAGAATCGTTTCATTTAATGAAAGATTTGTTCCTGTAAGTGTTAATCAACGTCAATTAATACCAATTGCAGCCCTATGGCTGGAATTGCTGGAAGGTAAAAAAAAGACATTAATATGCAGCTAGAATATTTTACAAATTTGGTAGATTGCACTTCACAAACTATCCTTAAGAAGGTTAGCCCTTGTGGATATTTAAATAATATAGTTTAATTTTTTGCAATCAGGGCTATGAATACTCTCAAATAAGGTAGATGCAGCAAATACGGCCATCCTAAGACTTTTTTATTTTTTTACATCCTGATATTTAAATTTTTAACAATTTTGAATAAGGTATAGTATAAATTGTTAGGCAGATATTGTTAGTAATTATAAAGCAACCTTAATGACCATTACAAAAATTATGAGCATATAAAAATAGGTGCAACTGGCCATATTGCCAATAGGATGTATGGCAATATGGCTACACAAAATATTATTAATGTGTAGAAGTACAATAAGTGTTATATGGAAATAGTTGAAATGCAAGGTCAAAATATTAAGGCAAGTACAAAAAACAAATTTATTATTCACAATCTGAATTAAAAGGTCAAAATAAGGCAAGTGCAAGAATCAAATTTATTATCCAAAAAATAGTTATGTATGTAAGTTAATAACCTCGGGCAACTTACAATCCCTAGGGACTACTGTCCCTCGGGATTGAAATCTGTTGCCCTCGGTAATGAACATCCTCATAACTCTCGTGATAGATAAATAATTTTATTTCATACTAATACATTATAAATGAAATATGAAACCGAAATTTTGTTGGTTATTAAAATTAAACGAACATTATTATAATAAGTACAGGTCGTAGGTTCAAATCCTACTCGAGGTAAACTTTTTATTTATGTATTTAATAAAATTAATAATAATTTTTAAACGAACATTGTTTAAAAATTAAGTGGGCGTGGCTACCATGGATATATGGATATATACAGACAAGTTTGCAAATATTTGTTAAAATACATTAGAGCGAGTTTTAGATCTACAACTGGCTAGTATAACTCCCAAGGGGGTTATGAGCATGTTTACAGTTACGGTAACTAAGGGTTTATTTGTTTATAATGCATTAGTATGAAATAAAACAATTTATTCACAATTTGGACATAAGAAAACTTTTATGACATCGGTTTTAGTGAGTCCCATGCACTCTTCCTGGACATAAACCTTCCATATAACATATAAGCGCATATCGGCTCATCTGTCCTGACAGTTTACAATACCAAGACTCCTTTAAAAGGTTATGTTCTGGTGCTTTAGATATTGTTGATTTATTTTTTATATTTTTACTTGATATGGAAGTATCTTTATTTTTGTTCTCTTTATTGAACAGGCCTCTTGTCGCAAGTTGGGCTCTACTGTTCGGAGCAGATATTCTGGGCTTCTTAGCTTTGGTTGCTGCCTGATCCGGAGTTAGCAGCATATCAGTAAACGAGGTGTTTTGATTCAAAGCGGGATCTTTTACAATTTCTTCTACAGAATAAGAATCATTAGATCCACCATGTAGATTGAAATTGCTTTCTGAAGTACTGCTGCTGGGTAGAAGCTTTGACTCTATTACGCCTTTTGTTTTGTAATACACCAGATGTGGATAGACCAGCTTTTAGAGATATTAAGTTATTGACATCACTTCCCTTATTCTCTAAGAAAAAAGATGTAGATGGAATTGTTTTTTGAGATATTTTCTGTTGCTGTGGAGGTTCTTGGCTCTGATTTTGACTTGTGGTGGTGCTCGGAGCAAATGTAATCTCTGCAATCTCCCTGTTTCCCTGAAACCCGCTTTTATATTTAACATGACCATTGTTTTATCACAAACAACTGAAACGTTTTTCCGGATACTTGGAAAAATATTTTACTACCTCATCGTCCCAGTAATATTGAAACGCTCTAAAGACAGCCTTATCCAATGGCTGGAGTTCATACATTGTATTACTGGGCAAGCAACCTTAAACTTTGCAAAATGCTCTATCTCACGGGAAAACGTTGCTTGTATACCAATTTTCACGAGTCAGAGCAGTTGCGTCATAACTAAATTTGTTTCATTACCACCTTTAGAACCCGCCTATTGTGCACGAGAGAATGCAAATAGAACTGATTTAGGTTGGCTATTCTGTCCGGTGTTGTCAAGCATTTCTGACCTTAAGCATTTGACATTTCAAAAAGAAATATAAAACTTACATTTTATTATAGTGATAAAATAAACATAACCCCTGAAGCTGTGATTTGACAGTTGTCAAACTGTTAATTTTCACAATCTGACAACATCGGCGTCCTCTGACAGTATTAATATTAGTGGCGCAACTGCTCTGGTTCGTGAAAATTACTATATCATGCTACCTTTTTCAGTCATAAGTATTGAAGTACCTGCAGGTATTGAATCACCCAATTCTTGTTTTATGCATTTTCCTTTGAATAAAATTACGAGAGGTACTGCTGTTCCGATGCCGCCACCACAGGCTACAATTTAAATATTTTGTGCGTGTTCGTTCGCAACGACATACTCGTGGCGAACCTTTTGTTGATGCAAACAGAGCCTGCATCCTTTCTCGTCGACATTATAGATTCTTTGAGGATGTTCCATTAGATTTAAAGATCTAATTATTTCTTCTAGTTTGGTAAAATTGTCATTCCCAATGAACTTATTCAGCTTTTGGGCTCTGGACGGGTTTAAATTTTGTGCTTTCGTAACTGGAATTTAAGGGTTTTCTTTCCATAAACCCCTTATCCAATAACGTCCAGCCATTTCTTTTTCTTCTCTAAAGTGGGTTGGAATGTTATTCAACTTGGTATACCCGTAAGCACACCTACGAAGTACAGCTACAGTAAGCGGGTAACCTACGTGGGATAGGCGAATGGTTCTTCGACTTAATTCTTCTTCTTTTTCTTGAGCTCTTCTACAGCTAGTAACTTAGATATTTCTGCACAGGGCGAGAAGAAGGTCGTTAAGACTGATAACAATACCAAACATATTTGTAAAAATCCGGCACTGCATTTGCTGAATCCCAAAATGATTAGTCATACAAATAACTCTTCACTAAATCGAACAGTAAATAATTTTTATGATAAATTTTGGTTCTTTCTGTTATCGCTATTATTGACCTATTGCTCGCTCTTTCATAGACTTACGCTTATAAAAGAAAAAATGCAGATGTATAGCAATATGACCATGGCCATATTGCCGTCTATGGATAGTGGCCATATTGCTCTACATGTACTAAACAACTGTTTTTTTCAAATATCTCGCACTATCATAAACTGATCCAAAAAATAACTGCAATATGTTATCACCGTACAATCGAAACGTGATATCAACTTAAAAAATACTTAGGTGATTGACAGTATAACAATAGATTTAAGAAAGTTCAGTATTATAACGTGTGATTGGCGAGTCACTGCGTTTAACTTAAACGCAACATGCACGCCTGGTGTATGCTCATAACTGTTGGCTTTACACTCTTTTAAGTATTGGACGAACATACTGTTTACGCCCATTGCGCCATCTATTTCACATTTAAGGTAGTTAACGAGTTTTAACGATGTGGCCATATTGCCTGGTTGGTCTTATTGGGTGCATTTACCTTACTGGATGGGTTATGATGGTGAAACATGCATATAGAAATCTCAATCCCGAAATTCTTTTTGTGGTATCTCACAAAATAAAAACGACACGATAATGAAGAATTTGTGTCTACTTATGCGGGAGAACAGAAGCAGTTGTGGAGTACAATTCCCGTTGAGGACGTGGCAGATTAAATGTTCTAGAATAATTGTTTTATTTATTTTTTGTTTAATAAAGAATTATTTCAGTTTCTTATATTCTGCTTCCATAACTATTTGACTCAGAAATTAAAACAATAATCTATAGTTTTTGTACTTGCCGTCTTTATGCTGCGTATTGCACTAGGTACCAAATTGTAGCTATGTAGTTAAAACGGTTTTTGTGGTATATTTTCTGACAATGGAATAAATGCATAAAACATTAATACTTCATTTTATTCATTCTCATTAATAAATAAAAATCATAAGTTTTTTTATTTCGTTCGTGGCATAGTGCAAGAGGGCTTTTCGCCATTTTGTCAAAACTGTATATGCTGCAGTTGCGGCCTTTTTGCTACTGATGGCAGTATTAACCTCTATCTGACACGAAATTTTAAATGTCCATCTGACAGATTATTGTTTTTGTTTTTACAATGTTGCCTATTTTTGTTATGAACGTATTCAAAAAGCTAAGTGCATAATTATCACTTGTAATCTCCCTAGTGCTTGGATTATTTCCGGTAATTAATTCAAGCACGTGGAGGATTCAGTAAGAAAATATCCCAAGAATATCCGTTGCTATTGACGATGGGATATTTTCCTAATTATTATTATTAAAATTATATTATTTCTTTCAATTTCCACTTTGTAGGTAGAAGGTCGTGGGTTGTTTCCCGCCAGATTTAATATCTGAACAATTAAGATACAATTTTGAAGTTATTCGTTCATAACAAAAAACTTATAATAATTTAATATTAGTTAAGTTGCTTTGGTATGTGCGAATCCTTGCGATATTGCAGGCTCACATTCCATTAATATAGGTAATTTGATTGTAATCTCATTATATTTAGAATTGACATCCGTTCTACATACATAAAGACAAAATTTACATCGATTGGGGCTTGAACCTTGGTGGCGCAGTTGGTAGCGCGGTACTCTAGCAAAGTACAGGTCGTAGGTTCGAATCCTACTCGAGGTAAACTTTTTATTTATGTATTTAATAAAATTATTAATAATTTTTAATTAAGATACAAGGCCAAATAAGTGTAAAAATGAAATAAGATTGAATATGCGGCTTTTGACATTTTTTTTTAAGTAAGCATTTGGATGTCTGTTAACTTGTATTTGATATAAAGGTTTAAACATCAATCTGACAAACTATTATAGTTGTTTTTACAATGTTGACAATTTTAATTATGAACAGATTACAAAGTGGCTTGCATAATTTTCTTAAAAAAATGCAATATTTCATTCTCTTAATTTTCACTTTGTAGGCTGGAAGGTCATGCATTATTTCACACCTGATATTTTTATTTTAGCAGTGTGTCTACATTTGCAAAAGATTGTCATTACCTAAAACTTAATATGCGAACAACTAAGTTAGTCATTACAGTGCGAATGAAAGTAATCAAAGTAATAACATTTATAGTTGTGATGCTCCTTCTCTAATGAGATGAAAATGTTGCACTTTGTATATGACATTCCTGTTTTTAAATACATTGTTATTCTTCCATATTTCTAGATCACCTAAGTAAAGTGTGCCCCTAATTTATAATTATTTATAGTTAGTGTATCGATTTCAGGATGTAACTAATGTTCACTCAAACATAAAACATGTGAGTAATTGTGATTCTTAAAATAAAGTTCAATGTCCTCTAGTTTATTTTGTTGTGATTGAACGGTGGTTATGGTATACTTTATGTTTTGACAGTATGCTGCATATATATTATGTTATTTGCTGGTTTTGTATATTTATGGATCCATTGCTTTCTCCCGTTTATGGAGGTTTATCATCGTTTTGAACGATGAATAATTTTGGGGGTATTCTGCAATCAGCTTTTCTTTGTATTATCGTTATTACAATGGCTATTGTGCTGCTGAATTACATTCTTTGATACCATCTTGGGCTACCTTTTCTAGGAATACTCGGTTCTCTCATTCACATCATCAGTATGCAGTACAAATGTCCACCTGTCATACCAAACTTGCCCAATCCACATTCTTCGACACGGCTTCTAAACTCTGGAATATTCCCCCGAGTTTCTGTTTTCCTTTCAGTTCTGATCTGAAAAAATTAGCTGTTCGTAAGCATCTCTTGGCAATTCAATATCCCTTTATCCATCCTTCTAAGTGTTCCTGAGTGCTTTAGCAAGATAGGCCAAATTTAGCCTGTTCAAGTTCACAACTATTTAAAAAAAAAAGTAAGTAAAGATTTTCGATCACATTTTGGTGCAAAGAAAAAAATTATTTTCTCCTTTTTAGTGCACTTTCTACGCTTTTTAAAAAGTTTTCTTTTCATAATATTATTTCTATATATATTTAAAGTTTTTTATGAAATTACATTCTCACTCACATATGTAATACAAAGTCAATAAATTTTACCATTGATTTAACAATGGCAACTGTAATGATCGTTTTCTGGTCCATATCCCTAATATTATACAGGGAGCATATTGATTATACCATGAAGAATTAAAACAAAAATCTTAAAATTGTAAATATTTCAAAAACCGTTGTAGATACACAAAATTTGCTGATTACAAAAATGTTGGTCTTTCAATTTTCTCTCGAATAATGTAATAATATACAGGATGTTGTATTTAAGATAAAATAGTTATTTACATTTAAAACAAAAAAAAAACTAAATTCATATTTCGGGTACACCTTGTATAAAAATTAAATGTCATAATATTTCTTAAAAGATCAATGTCTGCACTAATTACACGTGGAGTTACAAATTCATAGATTTGGTGGCAACCTCAAAATAGACTACGATGAACAATGATAATTTTTTATCTAAAAGTACAAATATTTCAAAAACGGTTAAGTTTAACTGTACGACATGTTTAATAGAAAGTGGTTGTGTTTCAGAGTAGAAACGAAACCCGCAGTAAAAACTATACAATTCCATTTAAAATAAAAAAGATAACTTATGTACCACTGTTATGGAACACTCTGTATATCCTAAAATACTTTTAGGCTATAGCGTGCTTGAATTCAAGCAACTTTTGTATAAAACATTTTTTTCTACTGTGCACAGTTTGGCCGCAAATTTACTTGGCGCACAAATGAGAAACCCTGTATACATATGTAGGTAAGGGTTATGCAAATGACTTTTTTTTCACTATCGCCAAATCGACTTATTAGCTCATTTTACTACGTTTGGCAAAGTTTTGTTAAGATCGGCCATGATTTCTATATGTGTGGATGTATGTTAGTATCCATGATAACTGCAGAGCGATAACACAGATTTTGGGAGAAATTCAGTGGCGGGAGGGGGAGTTTATTAGGAGCAGTTTTTGGTATTTATCAATTATTTCTGAAACAGCTGAATATTTCAAAGATATTAAAATACCAACGTTAGACCTTAAAAATATCGAGTATATTAAGTTCTATGCAGTTTTTTGATACGACGCGTAATTTAGTGGCAAAAAATTCTTAAGATAGAATTTAAGTGTGAGTTCAATTTTTTTCATTATCTGAATAACAACTAATTTTATAAGAAAATGTTTAGAAGAAAATTTAATTCTACATAATTTTTCTTTATAAAGAGTTTCTTAATATATAGCAAAATAAGTCTAAAAATTAGTTAAACAAGTACAGGTCGTAGGTTCGAATCCTACTCGAGGTAAACTTTTTATTTATGTATTTAATAAAATTAATAATAATTTTTAATTACATATTTACCTTGAACTTATTCGTTCATAACAAAAAACTTATAATAAGATTGAAAATGTTTAAACTGTATTATCGATATTTTATATGTGTTGGATTTGTTTTAATTACCTATCTAGAAGTTTATTAACCTCTATCTGGCATGGAGTTTTAAACGTCCATCTGACATAGATTGTTTTTGTTTTTACAATGTTGCCCATTTTCGTTATGAACGTATAGGGTTGTTTTTCTCGCGTGACTTGCGCATTGGTGGGTATAGTTTTGACGCGTGATCGGTCTGTCAGTTATCAATTTCAGTTAACCTAAACCAGAAACTTAAAACACATTAGAAGTGATTAGAGGTTTTATGGCTTAAATAATATTAAGGTAAGTTTAATTACACTTGAAAATATATTTCGCTAGATAAACAGATTGTTAAATCGCAAATAGATTTAAGATTAAAAGACGTTTTTTCTATATTTTGAACTATTTATTATTTTTTAAACAATTGTCCTACAACTACTGGAATCAGATGTACCAGGTGCGTCCTTTTCCTTTAAACGATGTACTTTTCTTATTTTCGGCACTCATTTTTACAAATCTTAACACCAATACGACTTTTGAAGTGTGTTTTTAAAAAATTATCTTGAATTATAAAAATTTCACTTTCAACTGACAGTTCTGTTTGACATTCTGTACCCGCTTCTGAGCATGCTCCAATGAAATTCGCCGAGAAAAACACTGCTATTAAATAAGGGGATGCATAATAATTATCCTAAAAAAATTATTAAAATTATTATTCTTATTAATTTCCACTTTGTAGGTTGGAAGATAGTGTGTTGTTTCACACCTGACGTTTTTGTGATGTGGAAATCTACCTGGCAAACCCCATATAAATTTAGTTTAAACATTTTGTAATTATTGGATAGGATTTTGAGTGATGTAATCTATACATGAATCGCCATAGTTAAAGTGACTCATAATAAAGAATCTGCTTGAGTTTTTTTTATTCTTAACGTAAACGTTTCTCTGTTTGAGTAAATTCCCTTTAATAACAAAAAACCCCTCTTAAATGTATTCATTAATACAACTTTTACAACATAAAGACTTGTTAAAAAATATATTAAGATTTTTAAGTTTTTCTGATAGTAATAATCTGTTTTTTCAATTCACACAGTAAGTGAGTTTTTATAGTAATTAAGGTATCAATGGTGTTACGGTTATAATAATGCCCCGAGGTCAACAGTGTACCTACGTTGACGTTGACCGCGGGCATTATTCCGGTAACACTTGTGGTTCCTTTAATGGCCTTTTAGTGTATTATTCAATTAAAGAAAGATATTGAATTTATTATTGACATGCGTATTTTTAGTAATAAATAAAGTGGGTTTGACTTTTATTTTAGCATAAAATATAATCGAATTTATTATTATAAGTTTTGTTATGAACGAATTAGTTCAAAAGTAAATTTGTAATTAAAAATTATTAATTTTATTAAATACATAAATAAAAAGTTTACCTCGAGAGTAGGATTTGAACCTACGACCTATACTTTGCTAGAGTACCGCGCTAACCAACTGCGCCATCGAGATTCAAGCACCATTCGATGTAAATTTTGTCTATATATGTAGAACTGATGTAAATTCTAAATATAGTGTGATTATGTACAATCACATTACTTATATTAATGGAATGTGAGTCTGCAATATCGCAAGGATTATTTATGTATTTAATAAAATTAATAATAATTATAAATTACAAATTTACTTTTGAACTAATTCGTTCATAACAAAACTTATAATAATTTAATATTAGTCGAGCTGCTTTGGTTTGTGTGAATCCTTGCGATATTGCAGGCTCACATTCCATTAATATAAGTAATTTGATTGTAATCACATTATATTTAGAATTTATATCAGTTCTACATACATAAAGACAAAATTTACATCGATTGGGGCTTGAATCTCGATGGCGCAGTTGGTTAGCGCGTTACTCTACAAGTCGTAGGTTCAAATCCTACTCCAGGTAAACTTTTTATTTATGTATTTAATAAAATTAATATTAATTTATAATCGAATTTGTTTAGCCACCTTTGGTTTCGTAACTATGCATTCTGTTTTTTTTCATAATGCCCTAGGGCATAATATCGCGTCTATCGTGTTTAAAAATGCATTATTGGAAAATAACACACTATAAGGACATTAATACCATTTTTGCATTTTCCACACAGTAATATTTTTGTTTCACCTCTATTAATAAAGATATCATCTTTACGATATTCTTCAACTATTAATATCTTGATTTTGTTAGATTATACACTCTCTTAATATCTTGTTCTTTAAAAGAATGGTACATTGGGCATTGAGTTATTTTTTCATGTTTTTATCTGAGTTGTTAATGAAAGGAGAGTAAGTATATATATAGAAATTAGTCCAAAGATGGTGGCTTGTGGTAGCCCAGATGAAATTATCATTCACTGAGAATTTGTTACCTAACTTTATAAACTGTGTTCTATTTGCAATACAGTTTTTAAACAATTCGATACTGCTATTGTAAAAATTTAAATATTTGAGTTTTGCCATAAACCAGTCAGGGTTCATCGAATCAAACGTAAAGTGGAGTAATATAAGTAAAGACACTTTTCCGTTATCAAATGCTAATATACCTAATGTCATCAGACACAATGCAATTGCGACTTTTCCTATACCCTGTTTGTGTTTTAGGAAGGTTGTGCATTATTTAAATAGCTTTGTATTTGTTTTTCTAAAACGTTTGCAAAAATTTGAGGCATAGTCGGTAAGGCACTAATTGCTCTTGACTCACTATATGATTTACGTTTTTGGTAATGGAGTGACCTATCCGATTTTCCAGAGATTTGGGTAAGAACTGTGGTAAAGAGGTATTTTAAATATAAACTACATAGTGTTCTAATGTAGGACAGAACAACTTTATGATTTTTATACTTGTATCATCACAATCTTTGCTGTGGACTTTAATGAACAAATAACTTCTGTGACTTCCTTTTCATCAGTGTAGAGCAAATGAAGCATCTCATTGTTATCAATTTAATTATTATTATAAAAATGTATTAAAGCAGGATCTATATTTTGCAGCAGCAACTTATTTATTTCACTTGGTTTATTAATCTCAGAAGGTAGATTTGTTGCAATTTGCTTCAGAAATGCCCATTTACTTTAACTCTCTCCAAATTGAGGTCTTTTCATCAGTGTCTATGAGACAGTATTGTAAGTAAAAATGACCCTTTTTTTTTACTTGCAGTCTTTTTTACAACATGTCTTAAAGTTTTATAAAACTCTGAATCATGAATTTTATTTGTTTTTTAAATTTCTTTTAACAGAATATGTCTAACCTTTACCATATGTTTTAGAGTAAACGTCAATCAAGGGGCCTTATTCTTAGTTATTCGGATGTTTTTTTAGGTACATGAGTATCACAACGATTTCATGTAATTATTAATTAAAGCTATTTTGTTAATGTTTGTTTCATACAAATATCTATGTAATTATTAAACACAGCAATTATGTCAAGTAAAGTAGATTTTTCTCAGAAATTTATGTTGGAGTGTTGAATACACCGAAAATAGTTGAAACATATTTTTAACACCCTGTATACCATAAGTATATTTTTTCTAATTGTATTTTGAATTTATTCTATTTATTTTTAATATTGCTCGAAATAATGCAAGTGTAATTGTAGTAATAAGGACTAAAAAAGACGTGAAAAAAACAAATATTAAGAACTTTAATAATGGTAGTGACATAAATCCAAGAGATGTGCGCATTGTGATGAAGTATTGAAGTGTCTTACATGTAAACAGTGCAGCAACAGTAGCAAATTTAATCCTTTTGCATACGAATACAAAGCATGAGCAAAAAAGCTTCAAGAAGTAATAACTGAAGTAACCCTGAATTGTAGAGGATCCATATTTTGTAGAAAGTAACTAGCGAGATGCTTAGTATTAATTGTAAATACTGTTAAGTATTTGTTTGAAATGGTTGAAGTGAAAAATAAAATGGTAGAGTTTAAATTAGATATACGTGCATGAGTTAATCGATTATGGCCTTTGAGAATATTTAAGGAATTAGATAAACAAGTTTAAATTAACATTAGAGCATATGGCGGGTTTAATGCTAATATCTGTAAAAAAAGATTGTTGTAAATCAAACACTTGTAATAGTTGATATATATTAAATTAAAACCACTACTAGCACTTAGTTGTTCTCTAATAGTAATTTACATTATTCGAGCTTATATAATTCTGCCTGGCAAAAAGGTTGGTTGTGCAGGGGTCTAAATGGGACGTTTTAAAGCATTTAGGCTGTGCGTAATTCCATTACGATCTTGTTTTATAGAAGTACAGTGGTGTAGATACCTATTTTAATTTATACATTGTTGGATCACCGTGAAATACGCTTTTTACATTTGCAATTCTGTACGAAATAGGTGTGGTATTTTAATTATTAATATTGATAGTATTAATAATAATAGTACGTAATTAATATTTGATATGATATGAAGCAAATAAATATGTTCTATGCCCAATTTTCTAATCGCATAAAGCGTATTTAAGGTACTTTTAACAAATTTGTTTACATATCGATCTTTACAAAAAAATTGTCATTAACAAAGCCACTAATGTACGTAGATTTTTTTGTAATCGATGTTTGAAAATTTGGCTGTATGAAATGAATGATTGAGAGTTGTTTGTGTTAGAAGACCTCAACACCAAGGTTTCTGTGTACAGTTTTCATGATTGTGTCACCATCCAAGTACTAACCAAATTGAAAATGTTAACAATAGGTGGTGAAAAGGCAATGCACAGGCAAGCAATGGATAATAATCTTAATTATCCTGCAACAATACTTCCAAATGAATCGAAATAAGAAATTAAGCAACGTTTTCGTGATTATTCAGTAAGAACTATTGAACAGATTATGAAAGAACAAATGTAACGGCTGCGGAAAATAATGAAAGTCCAGTATTCAGTTCACCAAAAACCGGGGGGGGGGGAATAAAATAGGCGTGATTTCAAAAGTACCAGATTATAAAATAAACCACATACGAAATGTTGTCTACAATTTTCATAATACCGAAAGCCCTCTGACCTATAATTGATAATCTCCAACAAAAAATGGAATATGAACTACAGTGGACAGGCAATACTCTACATTGCATCGACTACTGAAGAAAATTGGATTCAAGTGAAAAAAGCGTAATTGGACGAAACTTTCGTTCACGCTGTACACTTCCAAGTATTGTTGGAGTTATGGAACATTGTCCGGATTACTCACACCAATTTCTTCAGGAAAGTGGTTAATCAATGTTCACGCCGGTGGAGGTATGTGATACATTCCAAATTGCTTGCTTATTTTTAAACCAGTAGTAGCGATTACCACGATGACATGGACGCGAAAAATTAGGAAAAATGGTTGCGAGAAAAATTAATACCTGCCAGTTCAGTAGTCGTCACTGATAACGCGTCTTGTAATGTACAATTAAATAAAGCTCCACATTCAATTACTTAAAGGCGGAAATCATGGAATACCTTTCTGACAAGAATATAGCTTATTCGCCAACTATGTGCAAACCCCAACTTTATGAGTTTATGAAGCTCTATAAAAAGCAGCATATTACCCAAATGTAATCAATTGTTGGAAGAGAACGGTCACACAGTTTTACGGCGATTTAAGTCTAATCGGAAAAAATGGGGGAATAGTGGAAGGTAATGTGACAAGATTTTAACGGAAAATTCATTTGAGAAAGTGACACGAGAAACATGGAAAAAGTTGATCGCTCATTATAAACATTGGTGAAAGTAGCAGCAGTGACAGTAACGATAGTTTTAGTGAAGACGAGTGATTCATTGTGTACCTATATCTAAGTGAATTATTTAGTACGATATTATTTTTAAACATAATTTTTTATACCTTTGTTACATAGTAATTGAATTTGTAGTTGTGTTCAACATTCTAAAATAATTGGCAGTTATTAGCTCTCATGGACGAAGTTACCGATGAAGAGTGTCCGCGTCGCCTGCGCGTTCTTTCGCTAGACAGCATGACATAAACTTTAGCATAGTAAATAGGTTTTACTGAGAGAACTTTATTGGAGAGCCGTTAGGCAAATCTGCAGTCTCGTAGAGCTAATAAAAACCGTTACTTTTTGTATAATGCAATATATTTTATTTGTTATTCATTCGCAAATTACATTAAAAATGTGAATTAATTACGTTAATGCATGTTTACTATTGAGTAACATAAAAATATTTGTACTTAAGAAGATAGATGTTGTTTAAATAATTAGGTAAATGATACTGTTTATAATGAATAATGAAAAGCTGTTTGCAGGATTGATTAAATTCGCTCAAAAAATACTGGTACAGCAATATTTTGACTGTGTGCATTTGGTTTGAGGGCACATAATCAATTGCGTTAGCAGAGTATGGCCATGAAATATCAAAGTGACTGTTTCTAAGAGTCTTTAATCAGTTTGACTAATGCTTAAGCCCTACTTGAAAATCGTGAGATGTCCGATTTACATAAAACAAATGTGTCTACATTAAAATTTGAATTTTGGAAGTGTCTACAGTAACAAGCTGTGTCAGACTTTTTTGAGCGCGATACATCAGAGACTAAGTATCCTATACCATTGTTTATACACTGTGTCTCTTGAATTTCTGGACATAGGGAATTCCCATGTTAAAATAAACTATTGTAAATATTGGCTTCCCTAATTATTTTACAGTAAAATGTCAAATGTAAAACTTCTTAAGAAAAAAAGGCCGCTTCTTATGTTACAATTGCATTTACATTTCGTACATCCGTTTTCGAGAAATTTAGGAAAAACTTAAGGGCTTTTTCGTAACTGGTCAAGGTTGCTTTGCTTTAGACAGACAATGCTAACAATAATTATTAATTGTCATTGTAAATCATTCATTGTTCAAAAACAATTCATTCATCATTAAAACTTTATTTGGGACAGTTTATTACTTTTTAAAGAAAAATTTGTTTATAAAAATGAATTATTACACCATTGAAGAAAAAAAAAACGGAGATTTATTTGAATACTTGATCAAATAGTAGAAATGATGATTTTTTGTTATTTATTTTCCAATTTTCATAATTAATTTGTTTATTTAGAATATCATCTTCTTGCTTATAACAGACTTATTTTATTCGTGCTTCTTATTGTATTTATCCTGACACTTACATGGCTTATTAACGTTACCGGTTACGTAAAAGCCCTTAAGTTTTTCCTAATTTTCTCGAAAACGGATGAACCAAATGTAATGTAAATGCAATTGTAACATAAGAAGCAGCCTTTTTTCCTTAAGAAGTTTTACATTTGACATTTCACTGTAAAATAATTAGGGGAGCCAATATTTACAATAATATGAAAATGTAAACTTTCACCATTAATACTCATAATAAAATACTTATCTTTTTTGGGATTTTTAATGGTTATTTAAATTATACAATCTAAACGTTTCGATAACACTTACAGTTATCTTCGTCAGTAGTAATATTTGTAAGAATTGTTAAAGATGTTGTAAACAATTTTGTCAAAGTTGAAAAATTAAAACATAAACATCAGCCTGCTATTAATACAACAGTTTGAGAAACGTAAAAAGCAAACTAAAAATTAAATTTCAAATTTTAGTAAAGAATAACTAGAGGTCATTCAAAATTAAATATTGTTAAACTGCCTTAAAGATGACAAACCAGAACACTCTCTACGACGAAAGCTAACAATGGAATTTGTCAGCCAAAAACACATTTAACAAAATTTAATCGAGTTATGATGTAGTGTAAAGTTGTGAAAACTTCAATTTGAAAATGATAAAAGCATTCACAAATCCAAACATCACATCAAATAAAATAACCTAGTTAAATCTAACAAAGAGATATCTTTATCAATAATTGAAGTGTTATTAACAATGAAAAGCACAATGCAGAACGTTCTTTTAATTTTAATTTTAATTTAATTTCAACATAGATTTAAATACACCATTAATCAAAAGATAAGTATTTTATTATACAATGGAATGAAAGTTGTTATTGAAAACAATGAAAAGCTACCAAATGTAAAACGTTAAATAAATTAGTAATTATTTAATTTTAATTTAATTCCAACTACTTATGTTAAATTATAGTTGCTGTGGTCAATTTAACATATAATTGGGTTAAAGCATTATACTTCAAGGTCTAGGAAACACAGCAAAAACCTAGACATACCAAAAGCTAAAATTCAAAATCAAAATTAAGACGTATCATTATGCTTTTTTTAATTATAGGAGATGCCAAAACCTTATGTTACAACGGAGATTTTCTTCTTGTCTATTAAAATTATTAGGGTCGTTTATATATTTCAATAGCTTCACGTTGCAAACGAACATAAAATGAATTTGTCTTGACAATATTTCCATATTGTCAAATTGAATGTCATGATTTAGATTATTCAGGGCAATGGTCCCAAGCAGACCTTTCTGGTACTTTACAAAATCTCATATGTTCTTTGCGTCTTGTATCAAAGCTACGTTTTGTGGTCCGGTTTTTTAACTTACC